>LT669794.1:49798542-49927713 GCA_900128785.1 Arabis alpina
ACACAAACAAAACAAAAATATCTTCCTACTTAATTTCAAAAGCAAGAAAACGTGGGCATTAAATGCCATTACATCATGATTGTGTAATTATTGGCTTTAATTGTCAAGATAAGCTAAAACGTTTTCTTTTAAATTTGGCTAAGCATAACGTATGAAACTGACATGGGTTAATGCTGTTTTGATTTTATTGAGTCAAATATTGTATTAAATATATCCATAATTCATGCTTAGGAAAAAGCCTATAAAAGGCACACTTCCTCACTTCTCCAAAGATACATTTTTGATACACAAAAAATACATTCACAAACATAAAAAATCCAACAATCTCTCATCTCTTTTTTCTATAAAGTAGTCTCGAGAGTATAACGTGGATTCTTAGTTCGTAGATTCTATAATCGAGTGTCGCGATTATAGTTTAACACAGTTTTATCTTGGGATTCAGAATCTCATTAGACCGTCACACTACGGGAGATTTATGAATTAAGGAGAGAGATCATATCTCGACTCCGTGTATTTTTTATAAAATCGTTTTCATAAATCGTTTATTTCTTCTCCTTAATTCGCATTTTCTCAATCCGGTTTTTGGGTTCTTACATAAATCACAATTAGTTACCTATGTGAAAGAAGAAGAAGAAAAGTTGTCACTTCTTTCAATAATTTGGATTGGTATCAATGATTAAATTGGAAATACGATTATGATTAGAAACAAAATGCTCTGCATATGATCACATCTAAGCATTTTCAGAATATAGATATTAATAATTAAGAATATATAAATAAACAAAAATAAAGAAAGTAATACGGACATATATTCGATAATAACATTCTTCGCGAACAAAATAAATTTATGAGTTTAAACTATTTATAATTATAGTATGGTTGACAACTAAAACTATTATATTCTCGAATTACGTAATGTGAAATATAAATATTCTTGAAGGTTATAAAAAGTTATAGATGTTCTCGAACGGGCCTTTTCTTATAACATTCGAGATTCTTGGTTTTGCGGCATATAACTAGTCAAGCAATTATGTTCTTTTGCAGTGAATCAAATTCATCTGATTTCTTATAAAATCTCAAAGAACATGCCATAAGTATGAGCAAAGAATAACTTTGTGATTATTCTTATCAGATTAAATTTTACTATATATACTTGATAGTGATGCACATAAAAAAAATATGACAGTTAAAAATGGAATAGAACCAGATTCACTTAGTTATACGTCACTATCAACCAGAGGCGGAGGCAGTGAAGTAATGGGTGGGCACTTGCCCACTATGAATTTCTAAAAATTTGTGTAATTCTTTAAGGATTTTTCATGATGCCCCTCTTGATATATTATTTCATGGTATATTGTTTGATTGTTTTTTAGCTTTGCACCGGATAAAAATAGTTTCTAGATCCGCCACTGCTATCAACTATGAAGTTGTAGAATTCATTCGACTGCGAACATTTTATATGAGTTCTATTTTTTTCTATTCTTTCTATTTCGTTTGTTTGACCAAGAAACCAAGCTAGTTTATTATGTTTTTTTTTTTTTTTAATATTTTCTTTTGTTCCTGTCGTATATACAGAGCAGGCCCGGTTCTAACATAGTGCATGATGTGCAAATGCACCATGTCCACTTATTTTTATTGGGTTTTAGAGCTCTAAATTTTTTTTTTTTGGGTATTTTCACAATATTTGTTAAATTATAAGGCTTTTTTTGCAATTTTGCACATACTCCGCTAAAAGTTTTGGACCGGGCCTGATACAGAGACCTTGAATTTTAAATATATATGTACATGCATGCATGGGCTTCAAAACACACATATTATTTATATTTAAATCCCACTGTTATTTCCGTTACATACTTTAGTGTAGAAAGTACGAGAAAAATAATGATACATTGATGAGAGTAGCAACACGCAAATGTTTATGAAAAATTTAGAATAGACTCTCATCATAATTAAGTTATAAGAGGCTTACATTTATATAGGGTTGACTGTATTAGATCCCTCAACTTTTCACTGTCTGCTTATCTTTTCAGATATTTATAACTAAGTATTTTTTTTTTTAATATGTGTAAAAATCCTATAACATCAAACATAAAAGAACACAGAGAGTATACGTTTCTAGACAAACGACCCGACCCGTTTTTTTTTTTTTTAAACATTAACCCTTGGTCTCGGACTAGCATTCCCATAAATGCTATCCTCAACGACCAAGCAACACAGACGATCAAACAACAGCGGATAACCAAATAAATCATTCCATAAAACTAAACCAGTTCAATTCAAATTCAATACAATAAACCAACAACCTAGCGGAGTTCTAAAACAGAAATACAACAATAAACCACACAGCACGCAACCCGAGACCCTAGATCATCTCCCTCTTCGTTGCCATGATTACACGATCACAATTTGCCTTTACCTGCATCACATGGAAAAAAGAGATGCGTGAGTATTATCACAAATACCCAGTGAGACGGTCCTCCCATCTACGACTGCGCACACAGACGCGATGGATCCGCTCAGGCAAACACGCATCAAACAACACACAAAGCAAACACAACAACACGGCTCACCACAGCCCAACAGGCAGCCTGTCGATCGACACTACCACTAGGTGTCGATCGACAGCCCTGTTCACACCTGTCGATCGACACACCCCCGGTGCCTGTCGATCGACAGCTCCTCGATCACCTGTCGATCGACACAACCTCTAGGTCTCGATCGACAGCCTCGTGTGACCCTGTCGATCGACACACCCAAGGGCTGTCGATCGACAGGTCGTCGCAGATTCATAGGAGATCGATCAATTATCCTCTCGGATCGATTCCTCCTCTGCGATAACACGAAACCTGCACAACAAACACAATCCAACAATCCATACACCACAAAACACACAGAAACAACATCAATCATCACAATCAACCAGTTTTAACCTACCACCATACAACCCTAACGAATCCACCGGCCCAGAAGCCATGGTCACGCACTCACCTTAGATTTTTGGATAGAATCTACTGGATAATGAGGCTGGAACAGATTCAGCTACAAACACCACGAAATTCCTCTCCAAATCGATCAAGAACGAAACCCTAATCCACAAACTATCAGGAACAAGAGAAACTCCTCTCAAACTCTCTGTTTCTGATTTTTGGGACTTTGGTTCGCTCAAATGCGGCCAAAAACCCTTAAATACGAAGCCCTAGGGTTTACCCAAACCGGCCCGGTCCAATCGAACAACTTAAATCGAACCAGAAAACCACCCAATTCGAGCACCTGTCGATCGACAGACACTAGGTGTGTCGATCGACAGCCCTTAAGAGCCCTGTCGATCGACAGACACTACGTGTGTCGATCGACAGCCCCTCCATTTTCCTAAAAAAAATGGTTCACGGGCGTCACAATTCTCCCCCACTAAAACTGGATTCGTCCTCGAATCCTCTAACACTACTCACCAAGCTACCCTGGCCTAACCCGCCAGCTACACCGGAGACTACATCTCCCAGACCTTCCCGAGGTTCACATCCGTCCTGTGCACATAGACCCGTCTCAGACATTGATTGCCCATAGCTCATACTCCAACTCCTTCCTTCTCCTATCGGCATAACTCTTCTGCCGATCCTGAGCCTCTTTCATGTTCAGCTTCACAACACGGATCTTCTCCGTCGTCTCCTGAACAAAATCAGCCCCAAAGATGCTTCTCTCCCCCACTTGGGTAAAACATAGCGGAGTACGACATGGCCTCCCATACAACGCCTCAAAAGGAGCCATTCCGATACTCGCCTGAAAACTGTTGTTATATGCGAACTCCACCAAACTCAAGTGATCCGCCCAATGACCACCCCAATCTAGCACGCACATCCTCAACAGATCTTCCAGTGTCTGAATCGTCCTCTCGGACTGCCCATCCGTCTGCGGATGATTAGCTGTACTCATGTGCACCTTAGTGCCCATCTCAGCCTGAAAGGCTCTCCAGAACACTGAAGCAAACCTCGGATCTCTATCCGACACAATACTCGCTGGCACTCCATGCAACCTCACAATTTCCTTCACATACTTCTTAGCCAAGACCTCCGCTCCGTCTGTCTTCTTAATGGCCAGAAAATGTGCTGACTTAGTCAGACGATCCACAATCACCCAAATCGCGTCATAGGTCCGAGAAACCGGCAACCCTACCACGAAATCCATAGTGATCATGTCCCACTTCCACTCTGGAATTGGCAAACTCTGTAATAAGCCACTAGGAACCTGATGCTCAGCCTTCACCAGCTGACACACATTGCAAGCTGCAACCCAATCTGCCACATCTCTCTTCATCCCGACCCAATGATAATACCGTTTCAGATCCCGATACATCTTAGTCGCTCCCGGATGAATCGAAAACTTACTCGCGTGATCTTCTCTCAGAATTTCCTGCCTCAAGTCCTCATCCTTAGGAACACAGACTCGTCCATGCACTAAGATAGTCCCGTTAGCAGAAACCTGATATTCGGAACCAGTAGCCTTGGAGAGATCTAACAACACCGGATCCTGCTCCTGAGCTACTCGGATCCTGCTCAATAGATCCGCCTGATCTGCCGCCGCCAACCCCAACGGTTCCTCTGAAGTAACACATAACCTCAAAGTACTAAGCACACTCACCAGATTCTCCACATCCCGCTCCTGAGATGAATCGTACCTCCTCCGACTAAGAGCATCTGCTACAGTGTTAGCCTTACCCGGATGGTAAACAATGTCCAAGTCGTAATCAGCCAACAACTCTGACCATCGCCTCTGTCGTACATTTAGATTCTGCTGAGTAAAAATGTACTTCAGATTATGATGATCAGTGAACACCTGAACTCTGCCACCATACAAGTAAGACCTCCAGATTTTCAACGCGAAGATCACTGCAGCCAACTCTAAATCATGAACAGGATAATTGCCCTCATGCTTCCTCAACTGCCTTGAAGCATACGCAATCACCTTACCCTGCTGCATCAGCACACAACCCAAACCAACTCCCGAAGCATCTGTGTACACCACATAAGGCTCACCCGGTTCAGGTAACGCCAATACCGGTGTACTAGTCAACATCGTCTTCAGCTTCGCGAAACTCAGCTCACAATCAGCAGACCACACGAAAGGAACATCCTTCCCTGTCAGCTTCGTCATAGACTGAGCCATACTCGCAAAACCTTTGACGAATCTCCGATAATAGCCTGCCAACCCAAGAAAACTCCTGATCTCAGTTGCATTCCTCGGTCTAGGCCAATCTCGAATAGACTCAATCTTCGCCGGATCCACAGAAACTCCTTCGGCATAAACGATGTGACCCAAAAATCCCATCTCTCTCTGCCAGAAACTGCACTTACTCAACTTCGCAAACAGCTTCTGTTCCCACAACTTCTCCAGAACTTTCCTCAAATGAACCTCATGTTCCTCCAGACTCTTCGAATAGACCAGAATATCGTCGATGAAAATGATTACAAACTCATCCAGATACTCCTGGAAAACTCCGTTCATCAACCTCATAAACGTCGCAGGTGCATTCGTTAACCCGAATGGCATCACTACAAACTCAAAATGCCCATACCGAGTCCTGAAAGCCGTCTTCCGAACATCTGCTTCGTCGATCGGAATCTGGTGGTAACCGGATGCCAAGTCAATCTTAGAAAACCAAGTAGCCCCTCTCAACTGATCTAACAACTCATCAATTCGCGAAAGAGGATACTTGTTCTTCACAGTGACTCGGTTAAGACCTCGATAATCGATGCACAACCGGAAACTACCATCTTTCTTCTTCACAAACAACACCGGTGCTCCCCACGGTGAAGTACTTGGTCGAATAAACCCCTTCTCCAATAAGTCCTCCAACTGCTTCTTCAATTCCGCTAACTCTGCTGGAGCCATTCGGTAAGGCGCCTTAGACAACGGCGTCGTTCCGGGTCTAACTCAATCGTGAAAGGATCTGACCGAGACGGCGGTAATCCTTGCAACGACTGGAAGACATCTTCGAAATCCCGAGCGATCCGAATATCTCTCACAGCCACCCCACCAACAGCTTCCGGCATTACAATCGTGGCCAAGTAAGCCTCGCAACCCCTCTCAATCATCGCCTCAGCTTGAACAAGGGAGATCACGAGACTACCTGAAGTCGGTCTCACTCCTTGATAAACCAACCTTCCACCTTCACGTTCAAACACCACTCGACCCCGGTGACAATCCAGATGGACTCTGTACCGATTCAACCAATCCATACCAAGGATAACATCGTGCAGTTCCACCGGACTAATCACTAAGTCAGCTGGCATCAACTCTCCCGCTAACACAGTTTTATCCTGGGATTCAGAATCTCATTAGACCGTCACACTACGGGAGATTTTATGAATTAAGGAGAGAGATCATATCTCGACTCTGTGTATTTTTTATAAAATCGTTTTCATAAATCGTTTATTTCTTCTCCTTAATTCGCATTTTCTCAATCCGGTTTTTGGGTTCTTACAATCTTAATTCATAAAATCCGCTTTCTGCTTATCGCTTGAATCGGATAGATGTTGCAATTATTTTTTTATTTTAAAATAAAATAAAAGGAGAAAAAACGATATTGAATTTGAGATCTCTTTCATAAGTGTCTCGTGAATTTGAAACAATTTTATTTATAGATTTAAATTTCTGAAATAGTTTCTGCAAACGTTTTATAACGCTTTCGCGGAAGGTTTCAAATCTGAAATTTTTATCTATAAAATTCTAATACGATTTCCGTGAAGGCCTTTAAGGCGAGTTTCGCGAAATGTATCTAGAATATTTCTTGGATAAAAGCCTTTTGGTTAAAATCCAGAAAATATTATAGTGATTAAAAAGGCTTTCTCAAGCTATCACTATAATCATTTTCATCCAATAAAAAAAGTCATAACAAAAGAGAAGATTTGTGATATTGATATTAATTGATAATCACAAAATATCTTCTCAAAAATTTTGATTAAAAAAAAAACGTTAGCACTAAAATAATTGTCATTAATTTGATGATTTGAAGTCTCACTTAATGTGGAAAACGTTTTTTTTTTATTATGGCTTAAGAGAAATCATGAAATGGGCACAATTTAAATTGACCTTGACTTGAGCAATTATTTTAACGACCAATATGGTTTTATTGCTCTTGATTCTCTATGTGGTATTCTGTGAAGATGAAAATGCTATAAATAGCTACCATTTCTCATTACTTTACACACATACTCATTTTGATAATGATTTTGTTTATCTTCTTGATACAAATCATGACTATCAACGATGAATGCAATGTTACAGGAATCTGGGATAGCCCAAAATCTGTGGGGGCAGCTTAGCTCACCACAAATTATTTCCTTAACAATATCAACTAGGTTGATAAAAATCGAATGAAATGGTGGCATTATGCTATTATCATCATCAATATCTATTTTAATAGATATATATTTGCTAAACAGCAAAAATATGCATTTGAAAAAGTTCAAAGCATATATGATGAAAATTCGAAACCAACTTGAAAAATCTATGAAAATGGATATATGTGCTAAAAGTTGCAAGTTTGATGAAAATGAAATGTGTTTTTCTTTCAAAAGAAAACTACATTATTCATTGGACCAATTTTAATCACACATTAATTAAGGCTTCATGGGCCAAATAATTAATAAAATTAATTGGTAAAATGTGAATAAGAAATGAGCCATTAGCTCATGGAGACATCTCAACGAAAAGGTTTGAAACCTTATAATTACAATATGATGTAATTGAGATAAAATAAGTCTTGCCAAATAATTTGGAATTAAGATATGGATTTGAATTTGGTTAATGGATCATAAATCTAATGGACCAAGTTCATATTTGTTTTTGTTGCTAATGAGGTTTAACACAAAAAAAACAAAACAAAAATATCTTCCTACTTAATTTCAAAGCAAGAAAACGTGGGCATTAAATGCCATTACATCATGATTGTGTAATTATTGGCTTTAATTGTCAAGATAAGCTAAAACGTTTTCTTTTAAATTTGGCTAAGCATAACGTATGAAACTGACATGGGTTAATGCCTGTTTTGATTTTATTGAGTCAAATATTGTATTAAATATATCCCATAATTCATGCTTAGGAAAAAGCCTATAAAAGGCACACTTCCTCACTTCTCCAAAGATACATTTTTGATACACAAAAAATACATTCACAAACATAAAAAATCAACCAATCTCTCATCTCTTTTTTCTATAAAGTAGTCTCGAGAGTATAACGTGGATTCTTAGTTCGTAGATTCTATAATCGAGTGTCGCGATTATAGTTTAAAACAGTTTTATCCTGGGATTCAGAATCTCATTAGACCGTCACACTACGGGAGATTTTATGAATTAAGGAGAGAGATCATATCTCGACTCCGTGTATTTTTTATAAAATCGTTTTCATAAATCGTTTATTTCTTCTCCTTAATTCGCATTTTCTCAATCCGGTTTTTGGGTTCTTACATAAATCACAGTTAGTTACCTATGTGAAAGAAGAAGAAGAAAAGTTGTCACTTCTTTCAATAATTTGGATTGGTATCAATGATTAAATTGGAAATACGATTATGATTAGAAACAAAATGCTCTGCATATGATCACATCTAAGCATTTTCAGAATATAGATATTAATAATTAAGAATATATAAATAAACAAAAATAAAGAAAGTAATACGGACATATATTCGATAATAACATTCTTCGCGAACAAAATAAATTTATGAGTTTAAACTATTTATAATTATAGTATGGTTGACAACTAAAACTATTATATTCTCGAATTACGTAATGTGAAATATAAATATTCTTGAAGGTTATAAAAAGTTATAGATGTTCTCGAACGGGCCTTTTCTTATAACATTCGAGATTCTTGGTTTTGCGGCATATAACTAGTCAAGCAATTATGTTCTTTTGCAGTGAATCAAATCATCTGATTTCTTATAAAATCTCAAAGAACATGCCATAAGTATGAGCAAAGAAGAACTTTGTGATTATTCTTATCAGATTAAATTTTACTATATATACTTGATAGTGATGCACATAAAAAAAATATGACAGTTAAAAATGGAATAGAACCAGATTCACTTAGTTATACGTCACTATCAACCAGAGGCGGAGGCAGTGAAGTAATGGGTGGGGCACTTGCCCACCATGAATTTCTAAAAATTTGTGTAATTCTTTAAGGATTTTTCATGATGCCCCTCTTGATATATTATTTCATGGTATATTGTTTGATTGTTTTTTAGCTTTGCACCGGATAAAAATAGTTTCTAGATCCGCCACTGCTATCAACTATGAAGTTGTAGAATTCATTCGACTGCGAACATTTTATATGAATTCTATTTTTTTCTATTCTTTCTATTTCGTTTGTTTGACCAAGAAACCAAGCTAGTTTATGATGTTTTTTTTTTTTTTAAAAAAATATTTTCTTTTGTTCCTGTCGTATATACAGAGCAGGCCCGGTTCTAACATAGTGCATGATGTGCAAATGCACCATGTCCACTTATTTTTATTGGGTTTTAGAGCTCTAAATATATTTTTTTTGGATATTTTCACAATATTTGTTAAATTATAAGGCTTTTTTTGCAATTTTGCACATACTCCGCTAAAAGTTTGGACCGGGCCTGATACAGAGACCTTGAATTTTAAATATATATGTACATGCATGCATGGACTTCAAACACACATATTATTTATATTTAAATCCCACTGTTATTTCCGTTACATACTTTAGTGTAGAAAGTACGAGAAAAATAATGATACATTGATGAGAGTAGCAACACGCAAATGTTTATGAAAAATTTAGAATAGACTCTCATCATAATTAAGGTATAAGAGGCTTACATTTATATAGGGTTGACTGTATTAGATCCCTCAACTTTTCACTTTCTGCTTATCTTTTAAGATATTTATAACTAAGTATTTTTTTTTTTAATATGTGTAAAAATCCTATAACATCAAACATAAAAGAACACAGAGAGTATACGTTTCTAGACGGCAAGTACGTGTAAGAGAAGCACCGATTCCAGAAAACGTGGCAAAGCTTCAGTTAGCGGAAGCAAAGATGCAAGAGCTAAAAGCAAACATGGCGGTTCTCGGTAAAGAAGCAACTGCTGCATTGGCTGCTGTTGAATCACAGCAACATAGACTGACTTTCCAGCGGCTTGTGGCTATGGTATGCTTTTTATAGACATCGGTGTTTCGTGTTCTTCGTTGATTATTGTTTTTTACCGTATTACGTTTGCTATTTAAGGTCGAAGGGGAGAAGAATTATCATCTAAGAATAGCAGCTATCCTCAGTGACATTGAAGCCGAGGTTAGTAATGGACTAATCGTTTTCATATCTGATTCTTGTTAAAATGAAAACTCACACTTTTTGTCCTTGCCGCGTTTCTTAGATGGTAACCGAGAAACAACACAAAGAATCTGCTCCTCCTGCGATTCCAACAGAGAACGGCTCAGAGAAAACATCGTACTTTCTAGCTGAAGTAAGTTTTTATCTTTCGAAATATCACCATCGCGTATCTCAGATAAAGAAAAAGACTCTTCATATTCATAAGCAACATATCTGTTCTCTCGACAGGTGATTCATCCGTTCTCGGCTGCTTCAGAGAAAGAACTAGACTTGGGCAAAGGAGAATACATCGTTGTCCGAAAGGTTCGTATATTACTACCAATATCAAATAACTATTCTTTGTGGTTCAGTCATGAAACTTAAAGAGTCTTTTTCCGTATACTCAGGTGAGCGAATCCGGTTGGGCGGAAGGAGAATGCAAAGGCAAAGCTGGTTGGTTTCCTATGGCTTATATCGAAAAGCGACAAAGACTTCCTACAAACAACTTTGCTTCTGAAGTTTACTAAGTCTCTCTTCTTCAAAGATTACATTCTTTTTCTGAAATACTCTGTTTTGTTCTTTCATTTCAAGAAATCACTACTCTTGTTCATATTTGTTGATCCAAAATAGCTTTGATTGGTTCTTATTAAAGAGTATTCTTATTGCAGATGAATAAAATAACGAAATTCAGTTAAAAGCCTTTAGTTAGCACTCATATGCAGAGCAACAAGAGAAGCATAAGCACCACCTGAAATCTTCATCAGAGTCTCATGCCTTCCTTTCTCCGCAATAACGCCGTTTTTCACAACCGCGATCACGTCTGCATTCTTAATCGTCGTGAGCCGATGAGCCACAACTACGGTAGTTCGATTCACCATAACTCGATCAAGCGCATCTTGAACCACACGCTCAGATTCCGCGTCTAAAGCGCTAGTAGCTTCATCGAGCAACAAAATCTTCGGATCTTTTAAAATCGCCCGCGCAATCGCTATCCGCTGTTTTTGACCGCCTGATAGCTGAACACCGCGTTCTCCAACCGATGTTTCGTAACCTTGAGGCAATGAACTGATGAAGTTATGCGCGTTTGCGGCTTGTGCGGCTGCGATTATCTCTTCCTCTGATGCTCCACCGGTTTTACTTGTACCGTAAGCTATGTTTGACCTAATCGTCTCGTTGAACAAAACCGGTTCTTGACTAACCAAACCCGTTTGTTGCCTTAACCAACTCAATTTGAATGTCTGAATTTCAACTTCATCAATCAAAATCTTGCCTGAATCTGGATTATAAAACCTCTCAATCATACTTATCACCGTCGATTTTCCGCTACCGCTCTCTCCGACAAGCGCAACGGTCTGAAAAACAAATCGAAAAATCGGTTAACCCGATTAAACCGGTAAACTAAAAAACAGAGTCCTCTGTTTTCTTTACCTTTCCGGAAGGTATAGTCAAGCATAAATCTCTAAAAATCTGTACGTCTGGTCTCATTGGATACCGGAAACTAACATGACGGAATTCGATATCCCCGTGAACGTTTTGTAACGTTGTACCTTCATCAGAGCTAGAATCAATCTTCGGTTTAGTATCAAGAATATCGAAAATCGAAGCTGCTGAGTCTTTAGCTTTGTTTGTATCAGGTGCCATAGCACTTGTTTGAGAAACTCCAATAGCAGTAATCGTCAATGCAAAGAAAACCTGTAAAAAATTTCAATTTCTACTTAACCAAACCGGTTCTTGATTAAACCGGGAAATTTCGTTTTTTCTTACCTTGAACACTTCACCAAATGTAGCGTTACCTCTCTGAACTAACCACGCACCACTAATGAAACATATAGCATTGGTGCAATAGAGAACTAGGAATGAAAAACCGAAACCGCCACCGCTAAGTAGACCTGTCCGGATACCGCTCTTTTTCGGTGCGTCGCATTTCAGTTGGTACAAATCCATTACTTTGTCTTCTGCGCAGAAAGATGCAACTGTTCTTATGCTACTAACTGCATCATTAGCAACTTGACTCGCTTCTTCGTACTTTACCTGAAACGAAATAAAAATCAATCAAAAACCGAAACAAGTTGACTTAACCGGGATATTGAGCATTACTAAAACCTTAGCATTAGCGCTGAAACCGGTCAGAAACTTCATCTGAAAGTATCCTTGTATAAATATAAACGGTGACACAAGGAGTATTATGAACGCTAACATCCAATTAGCCGAAAACGCTATTATTAAACCGGTGGCTACAGTCGCTATATTTTGAACGATTAACGCCAATGCATCACCCACCAAACTCCTAACTGTTGTAGCGTCCGTGGACAACCTCGCTCCAATCGCACCGCTAAAATAAAACGCAATTAAAAGATGAGAAAATCAGGCGAATAAGCTATTGTAGCGGTTAGATTGTACCTTGAATTGGATGTGTCATCGAACCAACTGATTTCTTGATGAACTACTTTATCAAACGACATCAATCTGATGCGTTTAATCAGCTTTCCTCCGGCGATACCGAACAAATAGTTCTGAATCGGGATCATGACTAAATTCGCTACACCTAGCGCGATGTAAATCAACGCATAAAACTGCGAATCTTTCTTTAGTTTCTTTGGTTGCTCGTAGAACATATTGATAGAGCTCGAAAGCAGCAAACCGAAGATCGGAAACAACGTTCCATGGACCATTGCAGCAAGTGAACCGAAAACCAAAACCGGAATCTCGGGCTTGTTGAGGTGAGCAAGACGTTTTAGTGACACTTTCTTGTGTCTCACGGCTTGTTCCTCGTCGACCTCGGTAACGTTAACCGTTCCCGGTATGATGAAATTCGAAGCGGCTGAAAAAGAATGTCGACTACTCGATGAATTCCGGCTAACCGATCTTCTAATAGCCGATGATGATGATAACCTATGACTTCCCGATCTATCGATGTCTTCAGGTATCTCGGATTGAGTAGCTTCTTTATTTGATCCTTCTTGAAGACGAACGAGCTGCGAATAAGCTCCATTCGAATCTTGAATCATCTCATCGTGAGTCCCTGCAAAACGTTCACAAACAATTACTTACAATGTACGTTGGAATAGTTTACTTCTAGTGCACGGTAACGTTTATACCTTTCTCGACAATTTTTCCTTGATGGACAACGGCGATTGCGTCTGCAGTTCTTATTGTAGTCAACCGGTGAGCCACAACGACGGTAGTCCGATTTGACATTAGGTTCATGAGTGCGTCTTGCACAATACGTTCAGATTCAGCATCCAACGCGCTTGTTGCTTCGTCAAGAAGCAAGATTTTAGGGTTTTTCAAAATCGCCCGCGCGATCGCTAGCCTCTGTTTCTGTCCGCCAGACATCTGCGTACCGTGCTCTCCTACCATCGTGTCCAAGCCCTAAAACACACACACAATCTCATGAAAAAACTAAACTCGAGCCGGTTATTTTAAACTTAGATCATGTCTTGAAATTTGAAAGCACCTGTGGGAGTTTGTCAATGAATTTAGCAGCGTTAGCAAGCTCAATCGCGGTTCGAATCTCTTGATCAGTCGCGTCTTCTTTACCATAAGCAATGTTCTCCTTAATCGTGGTTGCAAACAGCACCGGTTCTTGACTAACCAAACCGATTTTGCTTCGAATCCATCGAAGCTGAAGCTTCTTCAAATCAATGCCATCTATCAACACTTCTCCTGATTCTGGATCGTAGAATCTCTGGACTAGACTGATAACAGTAGATTTCCCGCTTCCGCTCTGTCCCACTAGAGCCATTGTAGTGCCGTTCGGTACAAAAAGTGAGAATCCGGCGAAGATCTGAACATCAGGTCTCGCTGGATACCTAAAATAAACATCTTTGAGCTCAATGTCTCCTTTAATTTCCTCAAGAACAGAACCACTCATGTCGTAAGCATCAATCTTCGGAATCCTCTTGATTGTTTCAAACATTTTATAAGCCGCAGCTTGTCCTGCAGCGAAGGCATTCAAACTCGGCGATGTTTGCCCTAACGACCTGACAAACACGAGGTATTAACAAATAAGATCGTATACAATGATTCAAACAAAGAGATTAGGGTTTATAACTCACATTCCTCCAGTCATGACCGCGAAAATCACGTTAATGACTTGTCCGCCGTTGTAACCTTTCTCGATAATCAACCTCGCGCCATACCAAACCGCTAAACCGTAGCTACAAAAGATCACAGCTAGCATTGTACCAAGACCTAAACCAGAGATCAAACCTTGATTAACCATAGTCTTATAAGCGATCTCGAGTTTGGTCTCATACTTTTCCGTTGCTTGTTTCTCTCCCGTAAACGCTACTACTGTTCTAATAGCTCCAATGGTTTGTTCAACTACGTTTCCAGCTTCCGCGTAAGCGACTTGACCACGACCAGCCATTTTCGACATGATTAGAGACATTGCTCCACCCGCGATCACGATCAAAGGGATGCAACCAAGTAGAACGAATGCTAAATGCCATCCTTTTACAAACGCAATCACGAATCCTCCTAAGAATGTTGCTACTAATTGTAGAAATTTACCAACCTAAACATCAATATATCATAAGTTTCTCAGTAACTTGTGTTACAAGAAATGTTTGTGATTGAAGTGAAATGCAAAAACCTTTTCTCCCATGGCGTCTTGAATCAGAATTGTGTCTCCAGACATTCTTCCGATGACTTCTCCTGTGTTTGTTTCCGTATCGAAGTAACCGATATCTTGTCTTAATATCGTTTTTAGGTATAAACCGCGAATCGTGGCGGATTGACGTTCTCCGGTTACCATCCAACATGAAACCTCTATTGAAAAATAGCAGAAGAAAAATGTTAACTTGAAGCACAAGTTAGGGCAAAAAAAAACAGAGAGAAGTAAAGCTTACGTAGAAAAGCGACGACACAGGCGTATACTGCTAGGTAAATAAAATACACAGCAACCTGTAAAATGTTTATCAAAATTAGTTACTAATAAATTGATTATTGTTCATAGCAAAGAAAATTTGGCATAAACTAAAGTCGCTTTATTTTTTTTTTGCTAAAATTTACCTCCTAACTAAAGTCGCTTTATTAAATCTAGGACTTTAAAGTAAAGGCTAAATAAACAGTATCTTTGTCCATATCTTCAAAACAAAGATAACAGTAAACTCCATTAATTTATTAATCATGCAAATTAACATGTAACATTTAAAGAAATGAAGTATGTAATTAGATCAATCAATCAAAAATGAGTTACATCAAAAAAAAATCCTTGTCAAAATCACAAAATATCTGAAAAATGGGAAATTAATCTAGAATTCTTAGTTAAACCGAAAATAACTCAATTATAAGTAGTTACATAAAAACCAATATTATTGGATAATCACTGAAACCAAGAATAATATCCACACGAATCCCTAAATCAATGCATTTCTTATTTCCGATCTAATCAAAGCTCAAAATAATCAAAAAGAATCTCATTTAATTAAATAAAATCAAGAACCCTAATTATATTACCTTCCACACTTCTCTAACCATATGATCAGGATCCATAGTTCCAAATGCGTTTATGAGCTGACCAAAGATTAGAGTCATTAACGGCTGAGTAATTCCGTTAGCTACGGCGGCAATAGTCCCGACGGTCATCAAAACGACGTCGGTTTTATCGGCGAACGTAAATAGTTTATAAAATGGCACTTTCTGATTTTCACCATCATTCTTTTTCTTCTTTTTCGTAGATTTATCTACCATTGTTTCTTCTCTATCTTCTTCTTCTTTCTTCATAATGTTTCTCAGAGAAAAAAATGTTGAGACTTTGTACGAAAAATCGAAACTTATCACGGGAATTATGAGGAATGAAGAAAGGAGAGAGGAGGCTTTATTATGGTTATGGCAGAGGAAGAGGTTTCAAAATTTGGTGCGTGTTCTTGTACTAAAAAGAAACTGAAATAATAAATAATATAAGCTTAACAAGAAGTGAGACAACGAAGAGGAAAGGAAGGAGAGGAAGGAGAAAAATGTGGTTAAAAAGTTAAAATATTGTTAAGGTTTGTTTAGATCTCATTTAGTTTAATCTACTAATTTTATTTTTCTTTAATTAATTTTTATCTCAGTTCGTATTATATTGTTTAGAGCTTTCAAGAAATTAGTCATTAAAATTAAGCATAAATATGCGACAAATATATGCCAAAAAAAAAAAAAATTAACAATGGTTTCCATTAGTCTGTTTTCCTTAGTCATTAACTATTTTTTTGGATTGCCTATTATTGATATAGCAAACTTAAAATTACTTGGTTTAGTTTTTTGTATTTGAAAAATATTAAGAAACTAGTATTTCTCTCGTGCTAAGTTAGCACGGATATACCTTCGCCAACAAATCAAACTAAATTTCTGTGATATATGCATCACTAAGAATTACATGTATAAATAATTTGAAGTTAGTGAATAAATTTAGGGATATCTAGCATTTTAATTTTGAAATTTAGATAGAGAATAAATAAATAGAAATGAGTTAATAAGAATAAGTAGTTTCCCTGTTTTATTTGGTTGCATTTGTTTGTTGGTTTTTTTTATTTTTGAACAAAAGTATGAAGCATTTGCCACATGTCAACTTTTGATTGCTCAAGTGACTTGTGATTTAGTAGTTAAGGATGATAATTTCTTTATAAGGAGATATACATATTACTTCGGTTCTAGTTTTGAGTAATAATGTAGAATATGATGTGTGTGTTACTTACTTACCTTGCGTATACATAATTTCAAACTTGCCTATGAAAAGATAATGCTTTTGAGGATTAATCCACTCAAAATAACAATTCATTGAATCAAGTAAGAATATTGTTATTCAATTTGGATTTGAGTTGCATGGGTGTAGACCAGAGAAGAAAAATGTAGATTGCTTAGGTTTTTAAGATTAGTCATAACAAAACACTATATAAATTCAACTAATATAAAGTTATGTAATGATAAAAGAACATAATAGTCTTTTTTTCCAAGAAATATACTATAGTCTATAAGCGACCTTTCCAGTAACTTTATATATATACAGACTATTCCAAAAAGATTCATCGATTGGGAAATTCGAATTCCTTAATAACTTTTCATAAATTTATTCCGTTCGATCGGCTCCACCAAATATGTGTGACTGAATTATATATTTTCTTCTGAGCACTAAATATTAAACCATTCTATATTAATTAATATACTTGACTGGTTTAGAAATAATTAGAATCATATTATATTTAGTTTAGTGGAGAATCAAAAATCTTTATATCCGAAAGTTTGTGGTGATATATTACTTCGGGAAAAGATAGTATCTGTAGTGTATTATGTATCTAAATACTATATATATATATAAATCATCTGCAACTGCAAATATACCAGTATATATACAATTTTATAATCACATCCATGCAGTAATATATATGTTGAATTCAATTCTGGAACGAATGTTCGTTATTTCGCATAATTTTTTAGATGTTCCCTTTATAAAGCTGATACCATTTATTTTATATTATCTATGTTCGTAAAATTATTTTCAGAATTTTCACACAATTAAGAGAAGAAAAACATTTATACCCTTAATTAATATAGTTTCGGTGTATCTAGCTAATGGGTAAATAAATATATATAAAAATCCATGAAAACAAATATATCTCATTCATAGTGATAACCAATAACATATCCATTATGTATGGTAACACCAATAATTAAGTAGGCTAACGTATATTTGACTGGATTCTAACAGCGTTGTAAATGACTAAATTTGTTATATATAATTAATGCGTTTCAGTGTATCTAGCTAATGTATGATATAGACATTAAGACGTGTTAATGTGGTTACGGTTAATCATGACAAGAAATGTACAAAGAGTCAAAGAGTATAGTGATTAAGACAAGATAAAGCAAAAGATTCATTTAACCCTGTTTCAGTTTCCTAATTTTCTAAGAATTATAACATTTTTGCGCATTTTTTCTTGGAAAGAATATGCATGAATTATGGAGCTTAAATTTTTCTGTTCTTTGGACAAGCTTTTAGAAATTAAATTTGGCTTTGGTTTTCTTAATTAAAAAGAAATTTAAAAGGGAAACTTGTCTCTAATCTTTTTTATAGAGTGGACGGGAAACCATGACGCATTAAGCATTATCTCATAAATCACAATTAGTTACCTATGTGAAAGAAGAAGAAGAAAAGTTGTCACTTCTTTCAATAATTTGGATTGGTATCAATGATTAAATTGGAAATATGATTATGATTAGAAACAAAATGCTCCGCATACGATCACATCTAAGCATTTTCAGAAAATATAGATATTAATAATTAAGAATATATAAATAAACAAAAATAAAGAAAGTAATACCGGACATATATATTCGATAATAACATTCTTCGCGAACAAAATAAATTTATGAGATTAACTATTTATAATTATAGTATGGTTGACAACTAAACTATTATATTCTCGAATTACGTAATGTGAAATATAAATATTCTTGAAGGTTATAAAAAGTTGTAGATGTTCTTGAACAGGCCTTTTCTTATAACATTCGAGATTCTTGGTTTTGCGGCATATAACTAGTCAAGCAATTATGTTCTTTTGCAGTGAATCAAATCATCTGATTTCTTATAAAATCTCAAAGAACATGGCATAAGTATGAGCAAAGAATAACTTTGTGATTATTCTTATCAGATTAAATTTTACTATATATACTTGATAGTGATGCACATAAAAAAATATGACAGTTAAAAATGGAATAGAACCAGATTCACTTAGTTATACGTCACTATCAACTATGAAGTAGTAGAATTCATTCGACTGCAAACATTTTATATGAATTCTATTTTTTTATTCTTTCTATTTCGTTTGTTTAACCAAGAAACCAAGCTAGTTTATGATATTTTCTTTTGTTCCTGTCGTATATCCAGAGACCTTGAATTTTAAATATATATGTACATGCATGCATGGAGTTCAAACACACATATTATTTATATTTAAATCCCACTGTTATTTCTGTTACATACTTAGTGTAGAAAGTACGAGAAAAATAATGATACATTGATGAGAGTAGCAACACGCAAATGTTTATGAAAAATTTAGAATAGACTCTCATCATAATTAAGTTATAAGAGGCTTAAATTTATATAGAGATTGAATAAGGTTGACTGTATTAGATCCCTCAACTTTTCACTTTCTGCTTCGATTTTTTCAGATATTTATAACTAAGTATTTATTTACTTTTTAATATGTGTAAAAATCTTATAACATCAAACATAAAAGAACACAGAGAGTATACGTTTATGTGTTTATTTTTTAAAATATTTAGTGTTATATGTAATAGAAATTTGATATTATAATAGATATTTTGGTTTATTTTTACTAAATAAATACTTATATTTTGCTTTTTTATATATTTTTGTATATTATTTAAAATTCGCGCAACGCGTGGAGCATCTTCTAGTATATATAAATTATCAATTTTAACATTACTATTCTAAAAGATATACGACAAAACTAAGTGAAAAAACACCTTCTTAGTCCAGTTTAACTGTAAAAATAAGGCAATTTTGTGGATTCGTCATCGACCAGGTCGGTGCAATTTGTAGGGAGTGTGATCGTAAAATACATTCGTTTTTAAAAGAGAAAAAGTCTACCAACTAAGCTAAATATATGAACATTCTTTAATGTTTGCTAGAGATACAAAAATCTAATAACATTAACATTCAATGTTAAAAATGATTTGTTAAAATGCTTCCACACATGCAAATGGAAATGATGACTCATCGTTCATTACTCAATGAAGCATTAGTGGAAGGACTTGGAACAAGTGTTGAAACTCTCTAGCTGTTTTCTATATCTCCATGTATCATAACTTCTCATTAGTGCAAGTTTTTCTTTTTTTTATATATATAACAAACAAACAAACAACATTGTTTGCTACGAGGTTTCTGATATTTTATGTGTTGTTAAAGGTTGATGAGGAAAATGGAAATGACCGTATGTTGCCTTAAATATAGGTGATGGTGTGTTAATTTTGTTATATTTAAAGTTCACAAATTCGGATAATATTTCACATGGAATTCACAAATTGGGAAAAGAGGTAATTGTCTAATGTGTCAAAGAGTCGATCACAATGCTACTTCTCTTGTTTTAGTAATCTCTTTAATGACTTTGATATTTTTGTAAAGACTTTCTTGTTTTTACACTTGCTTTTTTTTTATAATAAAAAAATCATGTACTTGTTTATCTATGTGTAGGACCACTGATCATGACATTTTTTCTTAAAAACATCCGAAACATTTTTTGGGATACATATAATGAAAATAAATTAAGAAATTTGAGTTACTTTGAACATATTTCTCGACATAACTTTGGGTTAAAGTGATATTATTTTCATGATTAATTAATACGTATAGTTTTTCTTCTTCCTACTTAAACATGTTCTTCTCATTTTTACTTTTTACTGTAAGAATATTTCCAACCATTACGACAAAACTAAATGAAAAAATGCCTTCTTACTTCAGTTTAACTATAAAAGCGGGTCAAGCTTGTGGATTCGTCACCGAACCAGGTCGGTGCAATCCGTAGGGAATGTGATCGTCTTGACCATGTAGTTGATTAAAATCTAGTTTGAACCGAAACCAAAATTGTATTAAAGTTTCTATAGATACTATATTATTCACAAACTTAAACTCCGTTACTAAACCAAACGTATTGAAACATTGCTCACGTAATCAACTTTTAACATGAGTAAAGAAACTAGGGATGGGCATAAAAACCGAACCTGAATATCTGAATCTGTACCCGGCTTGAAAAACTCGAATTTGTATCCGACCCGAAACTTTACAAGTACTTGTATGGGTATAAAATTTATAGACCCAATAGAACCTATACCCGAAAAGACCTAACTCGAACCCGAATATGTACCCGTAAGCTCATGCTTATAATATTTTTTGTCATATTTTTAAGTAGTTTAAAATTTAGATTTAATATATTTTGTCACATTTTTAAGTAGTTTGATATTTAGATTTGGTATTTCAAATGTTTTGTGTTGTTTTTTTTCAAATCTTTTTCATGTTACATGTTATTTTTGTAGATTTTGGGAGAAAAAGAGTATAAAGCATATTTGAACTTAAAAGAACAAGAACGAACAACTCGAACTTATACCCGATCTGAAACTTTATATGTACTTATATGGGTATAAAATTTATAAACCTGATAAAACATGTATCCGATAGAACCCGATCCGAACACCCGTTTGCCCATACCTAAAACAAACAAACAAATTAGTAAAAGGTTTATTATGTAGCCCATATATTCAATATAGATATTTCAATCCACAAAGAATCCAATATCTAAGGCCTATTATAGTTTAACATTGGCCCCAAAAAACTAAAAACGTATAAAGACCCAAAACGATGTCGTATAATACTTTAACCCTACAAAAACAAAGGTTAAAGAAAGAGGCAGTTTTTGAGAAGAAGACGAAGCAACAACAACAACAATGGCAGTAGAAGATAATCTCAAGCCTATTGTTACCGAAGAAACAAATCCTACAGAGAATCCAATAGATCGTTACCATGAGGAAGGTGATGATACAGAGGAAGGAGAGATCGTTACTGGTGAAGGAGATGGAGAAGGAGAAGGAGGAGATGAATCGAACAAATCTGCTGTTCCTGAATCACATCCATTAGAACATGCTTGGACTTTTTGGTTTGATAATCCTTCTGTGAAATCTAAGCAAACTCCTTGGGGAAGTTCGTTAAGATCTGTTTTTACTTTCTCTACTGTTGAAGAATTTTGGAGGTTAGGGTTTGGTTTTGTATCTGTTATGTGTTAGATTACATAAAGTTATTGTTTTTATTTGTTTCATGAAGATTGGTTATGTGTAGATTACATAAAGTCATAGTTTTTATCTGTTTATGTAGAATTGATTGAATCTGTCTCTTTTGGTTGTGTTAGGGTTTAAGTGAGTTAGATAAGGAATTTTGTTGATTGTAATGATTTATGTATATGGGTTTTTAGATTGGTTTTGAGTTTGAGAAGAAAGTTTATGTTTTGTGTTTTGTGGATTAGATTTTGTTAAGTTACTGTTCTTATCTGTTTATGGAGGATTGGTTTGTTTGTTGTTTTGAATTTGTTTCTATAGGTTATATTAGGGTTTAAGTTGAATAGTTAAGATCTTATCTGTTTAATAATCTAAAGCAATGGTTAGTTTTAAGAATTTCAGAATTTGTTCACTTGTATGCATCACTAGAACTAAGCATTGAACTAGAGTGTACTCTTGTTGAGATTAGAGTTATGGTGTAAGAAGAGTGAAGCTACTGCGAGAGAAACTTTTGAAATTATCACTCTTTGTTAGTATTTTGATGGGTAACAAATAATTTATTAGTAGCTTTGGGATGCTATTGTATGGTCATGTGTTTGAATCATCTCTCTTTGTTAGTGACTTTTGGGATGTTATTTGTATGGTCATGTGTTTGAAATCATCACTCTTTGTTAATGACTTTTGGGATGTTATTTTGTATGGTTATGTGTTTTGTTTCTTGTGTTATTTTTGGTTGTGAATTTTTGTTTTTATGGACTTCTTGGTGTTTAAGAGATTTTTTACTTTGGTTTTGCAGTTTGTACAATAACATGAAGCATCCGAGCAAGTTAGCTCTTGGAGCTGACTTCTACTGTTTCAAACATAACATTGAACCAAAGTGGGAGGATCCTATTTGTGCTAATGGAGGCAAATGGACAATGACTTTCCCTAAGGAGAAGTCTGATAAGTGCTGGCTCTACACCGTACGGTTTTTTAAACTCTCATTCTTTTACTTGATCCTGCTTTCAGAATCCAATTGTGTCTAACCGGGTTTTACTCTCGTGTGGTTTTGTTTAGTTGCTTGCATTGATTGGAGAACAGTTTGATCATGGAGATGAAATCTGCGGAGCTGTTGTTAACATTAGAAAGCAAGAAAGGATATCAATTTGGACCAAGAACGCTTCAAACGAAGCTGCTCAGGTATAAAGAAACTCATCAAAACCCTCTGCGAAAAGAGACATTGCTTATAATACTTGAATGTTGTTGTTACAGGTGAGCATTGGGAAACAATGGAAGGAGTTTATTGATTACAACAACAACATTGGTTTCATCATCCATGTAAGAACAAGAAGAAGAGAATCTTCCTCTTGATGCAGATTCAATACTCCTTTTGTTCATCTCTCATTTTGTTTGGTTTCGTTTTTTCAGGAGGACGCGATGAAGCTCGACAGAAACGCGAGGAACGTTTACAACGCTTGAAACACAACAAACCTTCTCTTAAATCTTTCTTCTGTTACAGTTTTGTATGAGATCTCTCTATCTATATTTATCAAAACATAACTTTTACATTGTCTTAGCTCTTGAGAATTGTTTATTCTTAACAAACTCATTTCGCTTAAATATTACTCCCTCTGTTTCATATTAGTTGTCATTCTACGCTTTTTATTTTGTATCAAATTAGTTGTCGTTTTATATTTTTAATGCAAATTTGTGATTGATTTTTCGATTTAATCTATACTCTTTTAGCTTATTAACTACGCATATCAAATGAAATACATTAATTATGAGTAAAACGAGAATTAATATGCAACGGAGGGAGTAGCATCTTCGTATAGATACAAGTTCAATTGACACATACCCGAACACCTAATGGGCCTTACAAGCCCATAGTTTCTTCAGAGATGATCAAATGACAATGGCCCATTTACCCTCATGTTAACCGGTATAAGATTAATTATCGGTTTGAGGGATTTCTTAGAAGAAAGATCGTTTAACTCGGAGATTTTCATGGATTTTAGAAGATTTTTACAATTAAAGTTATTGATTAGAGCATTTATATCTTTAATTGATACAATTATTGTTTATTGGTGACTGATTTAAGTCGATTTTTTCTGACGGTGACCGGTTAGTTTAACCGAACCGACAAATGTGAGTGTCGGTAGTAGATCGATCTAAAAGTATGGAAAAATCTGTCAAAACTGTCTGAAAATGACCACTTGGGACGACAAGATTCTTCCATTCACACTCTCATTTATTAATTTTCACAATAATAATATATTATTAGATTCAATAATTAAATATATATATTACTCTCTCCGTTGCATATTAATTGTCGTTCTAACTTCTAAATGATTTCACATCAATTAAGAAAACATTTAAAAATTCTATTTTACCCTTAATTAATGTGTTTTTCATTTGATATATGTAATTAATAAGCTAAAAGAGTATGAATAAAAATGGAAAATCAATCATAAATTTGTATTGAAAATGTAAAACGACAATTAATTTGTTACAGAAAAAAAAGTGTAAAATGAAAACTAATATGAAACGGAATGAGTATATGCAATCTTCAAACCTATGATCTTGCTATTTTTATATACATTCCAAGTATTCGTTTCAAAATTTCAATAATTGTGCTTAATATTGCAAAACCAAATAAAAAAACTAAAATATTTAAGAAATAAATATAGTAATTATTTAATATACAAACCGCACACAAAAGGAGTTGAGAACATATGGTTGCATGTGCACATTTAGATCTAAATCTATGACAAAAATTATATAATAAAATTGTTAAGATCTTGCTACGAAACTACACACATTTAATTCACTCTTTTTCAAATTGAATAAAAATCAAACGCGCCTTTATCAAGTTTAACTCTAATCTTAATTACTTAAGAAAAAGAAGAAGAAGAAGACATTATTTTAAGTCTCTCTCACAAAAGCTTTATCACTTACTCAAAAAAAAAAAAAAACCAGAGATCTAAAAAAAAAAACAGAACAGAGATTTAGTGTCTCTCTACACTACAAGAACATCTTCAAAAACCAGGTTTCATACTTCTCTCTACTCTAATACTCAAGATCTGTTTACTTAGTTTACATTAGCTAGATCTTGATATGTTTTAAGCTCAAAGTAGTGTTGTTTTATGTTTTTTATAACAGATGGGTTCTAAACATAATCCACCAGGAAGTAACAGATCAAGAAGTTCAATATCTTTAATTATAGTAATTGGTTTATGTTGTTTCTTTTACTTACTTGGAGCATGGCAAAAAAGTGGTTTTGGTAAAGGAGATAGTATTGCAATGGAAATAACAAAACAAGTTCAATGTACTGATGTTGTTACTGATCTTGATTTTGTACCTCATCATAATACTGTTAAGATCCCTGAAAGATTAGCTGAATCTAAAACCGTTTCTTTTAAGCCTTGTGATGTGAAGTTTAAAGATTATACTCCTTGTCAAGAACAAGATCGAGCTATGAAGTTTCCTAGAGAAGATATGATTTATAGAGAAAGACATTGTCCTGCTGAGAATGAGAAGTTAAGGTGTCTTGTACCTGCTCCTAAAGGGTATATGACTCCTTTCCCTTGGCCTAAAAGCCGTGATTATGTTCATTATGCTAATGCGCCGTTTAAGAGTTTGACTGTCGAAAAAGCGGGACAGAATTGGGTTCAGTTTCAAGGGAATGTGTTTAAGTTCCCTGGTGGTGGTACTATGTTTCCTCAAGGTGCTGATGCGTATATCGAAGAGTTAGCTTCGGTTATTCCAATCAAAGATGGATCTGTTAGAACTGCGTTGGACACTGGATGTGGAGTAAGTCGATTTTTCGTCTATGATTTGTTTGTTTGAATGTTCTTGATACTGATTTAACAATTTCTCTCTAGGTTGCAAGTTGGGGTGCTTATATGCTTAAGAGGAATGTATTGACTATGTCGTTTGCGCCAAGAGATAACCATGAAGCACAAGTTCAGTTTGCGCTTGAGAGAGGTGTTCCAGCGATTATCGCTGTTCTTGGATCGATTCTTCTTCCTTATCCTCCTAGAGCCTTTGATATGGCTCAATGCTCTCGATGCTTGATTCCGTGGACTGCAAATGGTAACTATCAATAATGAAAATATTTACCGTTCTTGCTTCTTGATTTTAGCTTCTTGATTTCTTGATTTTAGCTTCTTGATTGCGTGTGCAGAGGGAAAGTACTTAATGGAGGTTGATAGAGTCTTGAGACCGGGCGGTTTCTGGGTCTTATCAGGACCTCCGATCAACTGGAAGACATGGCACAAGACGTGGAACAGAACAAAGACAGAGCTCAACGCAGAGCAAAAGAGAATAGAGGATATCGCAGAGTCTTTATGTTGGGAGAAGAAGTACGAAAAGGGCGATATAGCGATCTTTAGAAAGAAGATAAACGACAAATCCTGCGATAGATCAGCATTATCAGTCGACACTTGCAAGAGAAAAGACACTGATGATGTTTGGTACAAGGAGATGGAAACATGCGTTACACCGTACCCTAAAGTATCAAACGAAGAAGAAGTAGCTGGAGGAAAGCTAAAGAAGTTCCCAGAGAGGCTATTCGCAGTACCTCCAAGTATCTCTAAAGGTTTAATCAATGGTGTAGACGCAGAAGCATACCAAGATGACGTTAAACTATGGAAGAAGCGAGTAGCAAGATACAAAGGAATAAATAGACTGATAGGTTCTACTAGATACCGTAACATAATGGATATGAATGCTGGTCTTGGTGGATTCGCTGCTGCGCTTGAATCACCTAAATCTTGGGTTATGAATGTGGTTCCAACTATAACAAAGAACACATTGAGTGTTGTCTATGAGAGAGGTCTCATTGGTATCTACCATGACTGGTATATAAAACTCTCTAAACACCATTAGTGACAGTAATCTCTATAGAATCATAAACAAGCACATTTCTAATTATCTTTTTTTCATTTTTCAAAATCTTTTGCAGGTGTGAAGGTTTTTCAACTTATCCAAGAACATATGATTTCATTCATGCTAGTGGTGTCTTCAGCTTGTATCAACACAGGTAATGATTACTAAACCTTAAAAGCTACAAAGAGAATCAAGAACCCTAAAATTAACCCTAAAGTTACCTTTCTTAGGAACTTTCTTAATTTAGCTCTAAAGTTAGTGATGAAAATGTTCTGTTTCTCTACTTATCTTACATGGGTTTTGTGCTGAATTCACAATGCAGTTGCAAACTTGAAGACATTCTACTTGAAACTGATAGGATTCTAAGACCAGAAGGGATAGTGATATTCAGAGATGAGGTTGATGTGTTGAATGATGTAAGGAAAATAGCTGATGGAATGAGATGGGACACTAAGTTAATGGATCATGAAGATGGTCCTCTTGTCCCTGAGAAGATTCTTGTCGCTGTTAAACAGTATTGGGTCGCCGGAGACGATGGTAACAGTCCAACGTCTTCTTCTTCTTCTGATAATAGTGAAGAAGAGTGAAAAAAAATACTCAGGTATTTTGATTTTAAAGTCCTTGGAAGTTTATATTATAACTTGATTTAACTATGAGGTTTTGTTAAGATCAATTAAACTCATAAAAGTATTGTGTACACTACTACTTGTTATAAATCCAAGAATTGTGAAAAATCTTCAAATTTGGTACCCTTGGTGTCAAAATATTTTAGGCAATGGATTTTAAGAGTTTTTTTTAAATGATTTAAAGTGTTTTGGTGAAGTTTCTTATTAACTTAAAAATATAAAAATGAAAAATTTCAAGGTTTTAGATAGGTTTCTAAAGAATTTAAATAAATTCATAACAATTTTCTTAAAATTATCTAAATATTTAATAAAACTCAAAAAAAAAATCCAATTCTTTACAAATTTCAGTTTGAATATAGTCTATTTCGTGTTCATAAATGTAATGCAGATTTGAATTTGGATAGTGATGCAATCACGATATTACAAACCATTGAACTAGTTTTATGTTTTGGTATTTTATCAGGTGAAGATAAGTTTGAAGTGTAATTTTAAGACACCTGGAAAATTCTTATGAAAAAGGAAGGAATCAGAATTTCCATGAAAGAAAAGGTGGAAATTCAATATAGACGAATATGTGCATTTATGTTTTATTTTTTGTTCACTAGTTTATAATTTTATTGTTGAATGGAAAAAAATAATAGTTCCATGTGTTTGCGATAGTTGAAGAATGATTGTTTTGCTGCGATCCAGTAACATTTTATTTTTCTCAATAATAGTTTGTTTTATGAAGAAAATTTATAACTTCAAATAGAAACTTCTGGATAATTTTAAATGATTTTTTTCTATCAATAATAGTTTCAGTGACCAATTATTGTAGGGAAAAGTATTTCTATATGTCATCGATCGATGTTGTACGTCAATGGATATTACTGTTTTGGAAGAAAGCTAATAGTTGTCATGGGTCACCTTTTGTCTCATGACTCTCAATATAAATACGCATCATGCAAACATATATATATATAGAGAGAAAAAGCTATATATAGCTACATTTATTACGTTATCATATTAATTAAAAAACATAACATTTGTATATAAGTATCATCTGTTTTAGACGATATATAGATAGAAGAGAAACACACATTACGTTTTAGACGAATCGATATATCTCTTGAAAAACTATGTAACTTATTACTTTTTTTTTGTTCAACACTGTCTTTTTCATTAAAGCATAAGGGGAAATCTTACAAGGCTGCTTCTAAAGCAGAATTTGAAAGCAATACAAGCATAACTGATATTAACGAAATGACTATAAGACTGCGAATCCAAAAAGTTCGGATGCGTCACGATAATCTTTGAGCGATAGGTTATACGGTTTGAGTCAAAGACAAACTCCGGAAGCTTCTTAACAAGGGCTTCAAAATCGATTATGCACCAATCGATTTTTCGTTCTACTGCCACTAACGGCACATGAACATCATAAGCTACCATAAAGGCAAAGCTTTTATAGACACACTCCCAAAGAGTGGTTAGGATATATCTCTTCTTGACGAAGAAAAGTATCACACCGTAGCTGAACATGGTGATGCTCGCTACGAGAAGGGTCATACCCGATAAAATACAACACCGGACTAATATGAGCTTGGAAATGACGGGAAAAACTTGTCCTGTTGTCCTTTCACCGGTGAAGAATAGGACTGTAAGCTCTACTGAAGACGACGAGCTTACGGTGATAATAGTCATGGCCACCGAGATAAAACTTCTATCCAACCCGCGGTAGGAATAAGTTTTGATATTGAAACTTTGTTGCCCAAATGATGAGTTAAGAATTGATCTTATTGGATAATAATATCCAATTATCTTGTTGGGCCAAGCCCATAAGCGATAAAAACTAGGACGAAAGAGAATAATATTTGTCACCTCATACGACCCTTTGAACGGAAAATCCCACCGGACGGGAAGAAATCCGGTGAGTAGTCGGAGTGGAATCGGGGAGTCTCTGTCTCCGGTTCTAGTAGGTGGTGAAAACAGTAAGTGATCTGCGACCTGACGCGAAGATAGAGGAGGATAAGCTTCGATGAATGCAAAAGAGACAACCTTGGTTTGTAGATCCATCGAAGTAGAGCCAATTTTCATAACGATCATAAGATCGTCACGCAAGAGATCGGGTGTGGCATGGATCTCAGCTTGACCTTTCGGTAAGGGAGAGGATGTTGTAGTCCCCGGAGCAGAAGAATAAGCCGGAGATTGGGGTGTGAGTGGGATAGCGGTGGAGGGGATCTGTTGTAACGAGAAGCTTATCTCCACCAGAGCAGGATAGAATTTCGATGGTGGAGACGAGAGTAATAGATCCGGTGGATCCGGTGGTATTGGTGGAACCGGAGGCCGGAGATGGTTTAGGTGAGTCGAAAGCTTCTTACAGTAGGTTAGGTTTGTTGTCGCGGAGGAGGGAGGCGGGGATACAAACCATGGCCGCACATCACCACGCCAGTGAAGGAGGCAGAGAGGTCTTGCTGGTAAAGCAACGACAAGACTAAGTCGATCAAGAGATAGCACCTGCAGCATGGTCGGAGAAACACAAGAGATCGGAGATCACCCGAGATATGCAGCTGCGCGGCTACCTCGAAATATGGACCAATGTAACTTATTACCTACTCCCTCCGTTTTAATACGTAAGATTTTTTAGTTAAAAGCGCGGAAGTTTTTTGTTTTGGTTTTACTTAACATTAAAAGTATCGTTTATATCTAATTATACATATATCAACCAATAAAAAAAATACTGCAGAATATAAATGGTCAAATTTTATATAAAAACTTGTAAAACATCTTAGAAAATGAAACAAAAAAATAATGTTTAAACATCTTACATAATAAAACGGAGGGAGTACATAACACGTGAGATTTGGATTTGGATAATGGTGATGTCTGATGACATAAAACGGTCACAACAATTAGCCAAAAATTATAATATATGTTTATCATAATTAAATAGCTCTTGGTCTAGTAACGTATGTATGATTCATTAACAAACAAGAAAAAAAAAACGTATGTATGATTTTTCCAAAGAAGTCAGAAATCGTGCTTTCCTAGGTTCGAAGGTTGTTTGGAAGAAATCGTAACGTATGCATGACTGTTCAAAATCACAAGTGTTAGTAAGAATCTAAAAAATGTTGAAGCCCCGACAAAAGAGAATATGGTCTATCTTTGATCCATAATTTTATTTATGAAAAAACAATACCATCATAATAAAAGCGTAAGAAGTAACGCTAAGAAAAAATGATTAAAATATGAGAGTTCTATTTATTTATTTTGGGTCAAAATAGTGCGTTGATGATTAAACGGAAATTGGGTTTAAACCAATAGTTACCGGATCAAGATACAAAGATTGTTTGCGATGGCATCGGCATCAACATTATAGGTGCGAGAAATGTAAAAGAACTCTCATATTTTGCAGTGGCATCGAGATTTTGCAAGATATCGTCAAGCTCTCCATATGTTTTAATATCAATTCGTTCTTTTTATGAGAATTCAATTTTGATATCATTGTGATTGGTGATCAGAAAAGCAATAAACCATTCACTATAGTAGTAAAAAAAATTGCAGTTGGTGATCATATTATTTTGCAAGAGTTTTCAACCGGAAAATAAAACTATTAAGAATACTAGAGTAGTTAGAAAAATATAAGAACTAGTAGTCAAATTGTTCTGTGATTAGTGATCATGGAAGTGAAAACCCCTTATTATGGTATTAGATTGTTCATCACATCAGTAAAAGTTACCAATCAAACTTTTCAACAAAAAGATTCAATCTACAACACTATTTCGTTTTAGTTTCAGACCCAAAAGAGACATGTTTTGAAATCGGGAGTTCCCTATGCCTAGAACTACAAAGTACAAACAAAAGAAGCAAATTATTGTATGAAATAACTTTTGGAGAATAAGAAGAAAAAGAAAAGAAAAGAGAAGCCATGGATAGTAGAAGAATAATGGAATCAAAGGACCAACACAAAGTGGAAAAAACAACAGAGAGTCTAGTTTCGTCTATATCACCAGCTTCCAACAATTATTTTCGTCAAAGTGATGAGTCTATAAAGGAAACTTATTTTTTCATTTTCAATGATTTGATTACAAGTTCAATACTTTGCCATTTTAAAATAAATATGTTGGTTTTGAACTATCAATTTTTCATAAAAAGAATACGTGTATATCTTGAATCTTGATGCTTTGTCCTTCCTAGACAAAAAAACAAGGAAACAAGGGAGAATTGGATAAGTATCCTAAATTTATTTGAAAATTTGAAAACTATACCACATTTGTTAATATTTGAAAACTACCCTATTTTTAGTTTGAAATGATATTTTTACTATTAGGCTATTAGTTAATCATTAATCTATCTAATTTTTTAAAAACAAAATAATTTGATTTTTCAGTTTTAAATAAAAATTAAATAATTTTTAAAATTAATAAATATTTAAAATAAATCGATAGTGTAAAATAAGTCGATGAATACAAGAAATTAAGTCGACGAACATAAAAACAATAAGTCAATGGTTATATAAGCCGACAAAGAAAAAAGTCGACCAAAACAAATATAAATCAATAGTTGAAAAGAAGTCGACGAATCTAAAATTAAGTCGACGAACACAAAAACAATAAGTCAATGGTTATATAAGTCGACAAAGGAAAAAGTCAACCAAAATACAAATATAAATCCATAGTTGAAAATAAATTGACGAATCTGATGATTAAGTCGACGAACATAAAAAAATAAGTCAATGGTTATATAAGTCGACAAAGAAAAAAATCAACAAATACAAATATAAATCCATAGTTGAAAATAAGTCGACCAAGCTGAAAATTAAGTCGACGAACATAAAAAAAAAAAGTCAGTAGTTTAAATAAATCAATAGAGCAAACAATCAACGAAAAAAATATAAATCAACTGTGTAAAATAAATCAACTTACTTAATTATAATTTTAGTTGGAAAAATTATGATTAATTAACCATATAGTTTTTTTTGTCTTAAAAAATAAATATGAGTTGTTAATAAATTGAACTTAACTTTAAAATTTACACTAAACAAGTTTTAATTATCAACATATTTTATATGATAATTTGTTCAATATTAAAGGTAGTTTTCCAATTTTGTAAAATTTGGTATACTTTTCCAATGTTCAACAAGTTTTAAGGTATACAATCCAATTTTCTCAAGAAACAAATTGGCTTATCTAACCTAATCCATCCCACTCAAACTAAGAACATGTGCATTCTAAACACCTATCATGAGTGTCTAAAATATTTTAGAATTAAATTTAATTAATTTTTATTAGAATGAGTGTCTAAAACCATTTAAAGTATCTAATAAAAGATCCATTTTGTGGTTTTAGACATTCATTCTAATAAAAATTAATTAAATTTAATTCTAAAATATTTTAGAGTCTACAATGCAGATGCTTAGTCGCTTTAGAATTCTATTATTACTTTACAAAAGTTCTTTTTATATCTTCAACGCACGTTATTTAATAATTATGATTGATGACATTTATAATATATAGTACTTTCTTTTTGCGTAAATAATTAATAGTGAAATGAAAAAAAGACACGTGAAATGAAAAAGCGTTTTCACGATCACGATCTTAAGTTTATCTTGTGTCCGACTAATAAATATCGAATGATTCAACACAACAAGTACTATAACCACCACAATTTTCTTTAATCATGGTAAACTAAGAAAGTAGAAACAATTATTTCAATCTTTTTCATATCAAATATAAAAAGGCAAAGAGATTTCAAACTAGTTTTTCCCCACTTAGATATATATGGGGAAAAAAACGTATCTTCTTTTAAGTAAAAATCAAAAAGGCGAGTTGGAACAAATGTGTGGCTAAAACTAAAAAGAAGAGACTATAGCATTGGGACACCTAAAAAGTCAGAACTTCATTCAATTACATAACATATACAAACATAAAATTTGACAAATGTTAGTTGTCTGTTTCATGTTCCACATAAACATAAATATATATCTCATCGTTTTTTCTTTCTTTGATATACTTTCATATTAAGTGTCTTTAATATATCTTCCATTATAACATATACGATGTTTTAAAGTTTTTTTTCTTATAATATAGTTTCGAATTTATATGCAAATTATATACTTTATGATCATTTGTATTTTACAATCTTTTCGTATATGATTGAATTACTTTTATTAAATGTATTTTAATATACAATATTCTAGATACAATATATTTTTTCTTTTTTTAACCTAAAAGATATTGTGGATACAATATGTTTTTTAATATACAATATTTTTGATATAATAATCTAGATACAATATCTTTTATTTTGAAACGGAAAAATATGTCAAAATCAACCCGATTTACATTAAGATCGAAAACCAAACAAAATCATAGTTTTTACATTCTAGACACCAGAACGAAATTAAAATAGTAAAACCTTAATGGAAATTAGGTTTTCTTGTAGAAATCTGCTTGATTAATAACGAAATCCAAACTGAAATCAATCATACCAATTATATAATACTTAATTAAGGGCTTGATTGGTTTACTCGCAACGAATGCGGTTACGGATGCGAGAGTTTTCGAAAGCGGACGGCAGTGGTTTCAAACGTTATTAAGCAATTCAGACGACTGGTGCAACCGTTAGAAATGGGTGCGGTTTTATTTTGATTACCATTTACAACACTTCTAATAATGTTAAGGATGAGAACATACTATGTTTGTTGGTTATAAAAACTTTTAATTGTCATATATTTAAATAAATTGGGATTTCAGTTACAAAACCACCATTAGAAACTTGAGATAAAACTGTGGGCTTTTGAATAACTATGTGCTATTCAATATTTTCTTCACTTTTTGTTTTATCACAGACGCATATAAATATTTTTGTTTTCTTTCTAATTCTGGGTCAAATTAAATAATCGGTTACAACTAACCTCGATTGGTCCGTAACGTACAAGCTCGTTCAATACAAGGTCGACTAGTTATGTATCCCATTTTAGGGGCGTTTTTCAATTTTTATATGTAATATAAATCTAAAGAGATGTCCACTGTTCTTCAAATCACTTCTGTAAAACCATGTATTAGTTTTTAATGTTATTAGATTTGATATTCAAATCATGATACCAAAGTAGATTTTTACTAAACATATCAGTAGATTTTTCTTCACTGAGTTTGCACCAAAAACTTATACTAACATATTATCGAATTTGTTATTTTCTTTGTTCGTCTTCAATATGTTTGACTATCATCTTCTTATTCTAATAAACTCATTGGTATGAAAACTAATAGACAATTCCAATCGTATTTTTATAAAAACGCCAATCAAAACTATTGACTTGGGTTTTGTTGGGATGGATTCGACAACAACATATTCGTGATTTGGCATTATCTTCTTTAAAGAGCTGAAAATTTCCGTTGGGTGTCAAAAATCATGTCTTCTAGAATTCGAAAAAATTAAGTAACGAATTTACACAAATGATTCAAAATAACTCCTATAGAAAAATACCTTATGATAAACATTTAAAAAAACCACCGTCGGGAAAAAAAATGTCCACCAAAATACTTGGATAGTAACCTCACTCACTAAAAACCATTCATGATTCTCTTATCGATCATCCCTCGACACAACATGGATAAAACTTGACTAGCTATAATATAAAAATTAAGTAAAAGTAAAACCGACGCTTGCGAGAGAAAATATGACAAAAAGACAGTTTTCGGTTGATCGCTTTAATCGTCACATTTTGGGACTTCGTATTTCAATCACACATGAAAATATACTCCCTCGGTTCCTAAAAAAAAAAAAATTTACAAAAAAAAAATGTTAAAAAAATATATAGTTTTTACTGTTTACTATGCATTTTTACAGACTTTCAGACAAATATTGAAACACGATTGGTTAAACTTTATTGAAAACTGTATTTCGTAGAAATCAATGCGTTATCTTAATAAGTGTGCATAACTTTAAATATCTATCTTTAAGGAACAGAAGGAGTATTACTTATTTGAAATCACATTATTTGTTCTAATTTTTTAAACAGTGAAGCTACAAATTCTGATCCAATAAAAATCTTGTGATTACCAATTTGTTTTCTAAAAAAAAGTGAATAGGATCAAAGCTCGAATAATAAACCAATTATGTTAAGAAAATTTAAAAAATGACCATATAATAATGATGTTTTCTGTTATAATAAAGTGATAAATAGTATATCATTTTCATGTTCTTAAAATATTTTATTATTTTTATGATTTATAAAAAATTTATAAGTTTTCATGTTTTTAAAAAATAGTTTCATGTTCAGCGTGTTATAATTAAAAAAAAATGTTATTAATCTGCTAAAACTAAGTTTTTAGTGTTTTATGATTACTCTGAAAACTATATTCATTTGAGATGATTTTGCTATTAGATCATTTGATTATTCCGCTGTTTTACTATAGATTTGATATGCTATTCAAATAATATATTTTTTTCAAACTAATCGTATCGGTAAATTTTGTTTTTTTAACAAAATATATTATGTGAGATTGAAATTATGGTGATTATTGGAGTATGATTTATCAATAAGCTCGATTTATAAGAACCCAATACCAAAACAACTACTCGAAACCCACGAACATTATTCGGCCCAACATAGATTTACGAGAAACTATCGCAAAAAATGACAAATAATGTTAATTATCTCGTTACATTAGCAAAATGAGTTAATGTATGCATCGAAGTAGCTAAGATATGGTAAAACACTCTTAAATTTGAAGAGTATATATATCCGAGATACGCGCAATTGTAAAATGAACTTCAAATAGATGATATAAAAACTAGGATTGGTATTTAGAAAAAGCATCTTATTTATTATATGATTCAATCAATCATATCCAATTCATTGAATTGGTTATTTATTTATCAGCAATCTTATATTAAGATTTTAGTCCAACCATCTATCATAAAAACACAAATTTTAGAATGTAGAAATTCGTTTATCCAATAATTAATATTCATGACACGTATCAACTAATCAATCAAATAGTATATTATGTGATCAATATACTATAGCCCCACTTATGTTTTAATGAAATTAAAAAGCTTTGACCAAAAAAAAGATTGGTTGCTGTATATGCCTAGTTTTAACTTTTAACAAACAATGTTATTTGTTTCATCTGTAAATTTATATAACAGTCCAGAAAAAAAATACTATAAATAAGTAATCGTTTTCAAAGTTGAAATGTATTTGCGTAGGTTGAAATTAAAATTCAGTGTATGTGAGAGTAGAGGTATAAAGAAAATAGGGTTTAGTTGAAATAAGATGTTTGGTTAAATTCAATTGTTGCTTTGAAATTACACACACATGTCATCATAAAAGTTGGGCAAGGAGATTGAAAGATGGAACCTCTCCAAAAAGATTTTGCCTACCTTATACATAAACAATTATTATCATATAAATTTTAAACAGAATGATGGTTAAAAAGTTCAAAGATTCACTTTAAACTTCTTAGACATAATTCAAATATTTTCATTGCAATTTCATTTACCTTTGGACATGGTAAACTTTTTTAGTGAGAAAAACAGAAAATATCATCAAATAAAATTCAACACTTAAGACCATTTTTCAATCACATTTGACCATAAATTTTTCAACCCACCCGAACATATATGCAAAACACAAACGAACATTTGGGAGTTTGATTGATACATGTTGCATGGTTCATGTTTTCTGTTTTAATTTGTATTTTTAGCTAAACATATTTATGATGTGAATATTTTATTAACAGATAATTTCTTTTCATCTTAGTTTGATTTTTTGTTGTTTCCAGGTTATTATTTGATTTCTTGCAACCCTTTTGACAGGGTGCCAATGGGTAAGATTTTTTGTTTTTTGTTATAATATCTAATAATGCCTATTTTGTAAAAAAAAAAAATGGCTAATTTGGATACAATGACATTTTAAGGAAATTAAAATTTGTGGATAAAATTATAATTCAAGGGAAGTTAAATTTCTTTCTTTTTTTTGTCAGTGGAGATAAAACTTACACATGTATATTAATTAAAAAGTCAACAAGTTAATTAACCTTTATCTTAGTGATGCTTTTTTTATTTATTATTCCCTTGTATAACCCAATGACAATAACAACACTAGTCACCAACTTATTATAACTCTTCATCCATTTTCTCTCTCTAAAAATCACCATTTCCACCCACAGTTTTTTTAACTTTGAATGTGACTAAGGAGAGAGAGACAGAGAGAGCTTGAAGAAAGGGTTTAAGCAGATCTGCAAGAAAACACTCTCAGGTATTGTGTTACCTTAAAAGAATATGTAATTGACTTCTGAATTGTGGAAGTTTATTTTCTTTGTTTTGATCAATTATATATATGTTCATTGCATGTGATTTGAGCATCTCTTCTCTGGGAAACATTTAGATTCTGAGATCTTCTACTTTGAAGAAACAAAAATCATTTGTTTTTGTTAATAATTTGTTTTGTAGAAAGTGCAACTTTTGATTTGGATCATGATTCTTTCTCTCTAGGTATTTTCTTTTTATTTTTCCCTAAATTCTAGGGATTTGCTTTGTTTCTCCATCTTTGGTTGTGTCATTAGTCTTGGTTTAAGTTAATTAAATCATTAATTATACATACTGCATGCATGAGTTAAACAACAATTAAGAGTCTAATTATGATGCAAGAACAAAAAAAATCAATTAAACTATTAATATATTAACACTCATATGATTCAAAACTTTGTTAGATTTCATTGACATGGGTGGTCCACTCTTTATAAATTATGAAATCAAGTTCCTCATGAATTATTCTTATCTTATCAATAATACACTCACCTTTTTGTATGTTTTACTTTTCTATGTTTATTCCTTTACCAAAAAAATAAAATACTTATTCCATTTTTCATTTCTACAAACTAATCAAAATCTAGATAGTGTGATCTCTAGTTAACTGGCGACGATAGTGACGGCGGCGGAAAACGGCGGTTTTGACCGCATAAACGATGCAAAGCCAGCTATGGTCATTACCACTAATGATATATCAAATTGGGAAAATTTTCCAAAAGGACTTAAGGTGCTTCTTCTTCTCCTTGACGGTGGCGATGGCTTCTTCGCAGCCGAGACACGATCAAAACTTGAATCATTGGATTATATCGGTAAACCATTAATTTTCTGTAGTCAAATAACTATTTAATGGTTGTGTATCAATAAATAATCATATTTGCTAATTATGTTTGAGACCTTTATCATGTAGACGAGTTTAATTTTTAGTAGAGTTACTTTAGCCCTTTTAAATGTCCCGTGACGATTTCATTTTTTTGGTTGTTCATAGCCTATTAATGAATTTATAACAATATAATATCTATCTAGTATAGTGAATCGTAGTAAAACGCAACGTTTTATAATATGTGGAAAGTTGAAACAGAAGTAGTAAAAGCTTGTGCAGTTATGTTTTGGAGTTTTGTTAATTTACAATAATTTTTCATTTATGGAGTTTTAATGCAAGAGCTATAATTGTGTCAGATAAATCCATGAGTGTTTCTCTTTTCTCGAATTTGCGCGGTTTGTGTATTCTTTGAGTGTTTAAAGTCCTATGGATTCAATTCTTGAATATTTGGAACTTGCTTGCAGTTACTACATTTACTGATGAGTCCGAAGCTCTCTCTGCGGTTTTCAAGAACCCGAAGAGCTTCCACATAGCAATCGTCGAGGTGAATACGAGCGCAGAGAATGAGAGTTTCAAGTTTCTTAAAGCTGCTAAAGATCTTCTGCCTACTATAAGTTTGTGAACCTTTTAAAGTATCATTTCTTAATTTCTACAAATCTTTACAATACGAAAAAAGTATTTAATATGTTGATTTGTCTTTGTGTTTTACAGTGATTTCGACGGATCATTGCATCACAACTACGATGAACTGCATAGCGGTAAGTGACCGCGATTTGCATTTGCATAAATGAGTAAAAATGTTGGTTATGTGATGAGAACTGACAAGTGTTTTCCAGCTTGGTGCAGTTGAGTTCCTTCAAAAACCGCTCTCACCGGAGAAATTAAAGAATATTTGGCAGCATGTTGTTCATAAGGTTCAGTTAGTTTTTGCGTCTTTACTTCCTCGATAAAATAGTAATCATCTAAGAAAGTAACATTTTGTTGTTGTTAGGCATTCAATGATGGAGGAAGTAGTGTTTCAGGATCACTTAAGCCCGTGAAAGAATCCGTAGTCTCGATGCTTCATATCGATACTGATATGACAATCGATGAGAAAGATCCAGCGCCATCAACCCCACAATTAAAACAAGATTCACGGTTACTAGATGGCGATCGCCAAGAGAACATAAACTGTTCGATGGAAAATGTAAGTTCCCCGACCGAGAAGGAGAACACAGAAGATCAAGATAGTGGTGAATCCAAATTTGTCGACACTACAAATCGCGAAACGAATGACGACAAAGTGGTTGTCAAAGAAGAGAAAGAAGACATCAGAAAAGAAGAAGAAGAAGAAGGTAAAACCGGAGATCTAAGCAGCGAGAATACGGATTCAGTTAATTGTCATTTGAAAGAAGATGACATCAAACCTATTCACAAATCATCCGGGATCAAGCACTTGTCTGGTAACAAAACCAGTCGAAAGAAGGTAATGTCGGGTTTCTGGTTACGCTCCTTAATGCTAAACGATACAAGCTCTCATTGATCATTGTTATCGAGTTCTTTTCACCAGGTGGATTGGACACCAGAGCTGCACAAGAAGTTCGTGAAAGCGGTCGAGCAACTCGGAGTAGATCAAGCGATACCTTCACGGATTCTTGAGTTGATGAAAGTAGAAGGATTAACTCGACACAATGTAGCTAGTCACCTTCAGGTAACTGGAACCACCAAAGGTCGAATGTTTCGCAAGATGTTCGAATTCTTGTGAAATGTTACGGAATATTTTGAGTTTTTGAGCAGAAATTTCGGATGCATAGGAGGAGTATTCTTCCAAAGGAGGGTCATAACCATAGATGGATACACTCTAGAGAGAACCATAGACAAATGCAACGGAGTTATAACAGTTTTCAACAGCAACAGCAACAACGCCCCGTAATGGCTTATCCCGTTTGGGGTGTTCCCGGTATTCCGCCAGGAGCAATTCCGCCTTTGTGGCCACCACCGCTACATTCCTCCGGTCAACCACCTCCGTGGCATTGGAAACCACCTTATCCACCGGTAACAATTTAGTCTCTCTTAAAGACTCAAGAGTAAACAAATTTATCAATAAGTCATCAACTTCGAATTTAACGTTAGATTAAATTATAGCTTATATCATCAATACACATTTTAGGGATGCATTCTCTATAAAAGATTAATTTTGTTAATGATCCATCGTTAAATATTATATTGACATTTTTATTTGGTCGTGTTTCAGCTGAACGGTAATGCATGGGGTTGTCCAGTCGGACCAGCGGTGACCGGACTATTTCATACTCCTCCGGTGAATATTATCACAAATTTATATTTTGAAATTTAATTATCAAATAAATCGAATTTCTTTCTAAATTGATTCGTTTGGTCACAGAATACTATCAACGGCGGATTTCAATATCCCACCGGAGCTGAAACCGGCTTCAAAACAATGCCGGTGACTCAGCCGGTAAGTGTCACATAATTATATTTCACGTGTGATATGTTAATTTAATTTAGTTAAACATATTGTTGCCCCAAAATATTTTCTAAAAAAATACGTGAAATCTAGTGGTAGCGGTCTAGTTTTTTTTCCCCTAGCAGTTCGTCATAAAATCAAGTGGTAGCGGTCTAGTGTTTTCTTCCTAGCCGTTCGCCGGCCCTATGGCGAATCTCGGTATTGTGAAATTTGACTCAATGTTCCATATGATCATTGAAAACGTTTTAAATGATAAGAATATCCGGATATTTATTTGTATTTTGGGTTAAATTAATGTTTTACGAGTTGAGTTCTTTTGGATTTGGGTCGGGTCAGGACGAGGAAATGATTGATGAAGTGGTTAAAGAAGCGATTAGCAAACCGTGGCTGCCGCTACCGCTCGGGCTAAAACCGCCATCCGCGGATAGCGTTTTGGCTGAGCTCTCACGTCAAGGAATCTCAGGCGTCCCTTATACTTCCCCCTCATGTCTTATCAACGGCTCTCGTTGTCTTCGCTGACGCGTCCATAATTTGGACCCAAGTAGATGTGATGACGTCATGCATTGCGTACTTCTCCGTATCTGATGGTCCGAAGCGGGAAACTACTAATTTGGATCGAAGAGAGTTTTTTTCTGTTTTTCTTAAATTGTTATAAAAAATATTTTTGATTTTGTAATAATAAATAATTTGTTATTGAGAAGAAGATCTAACGGTGTAGATGTGAGCCACGTGGTTGGTTTGAGAACCATGAGTGGAAATCTGCGGTTGTAAATAGATCTCGGACACTAGATTTTGACAAGTCGGAATCTGACGTGAATCTTTTAGTGGGTTTTGTCGAGGTGGGTCTCACTGAAGAATTTAATGGTTGACACTTATTTTAGGTGATGAAATGAATAAATGAAAAAGTACAACTCAAAGATTCCGTGATGGCATTTTTCTGTTCATTTTTCTATAAGTTCCAAAAGAATATAACAACAGAATAATAATTGTTTGATACTATTGTACGAGTTGATTAGTGAGTTGATTAGTATTTGAGTGAAGAAAATTAAACATTTTTCTTGTAATTATGCGACACTTCTGTTAGATGACTGAAATCTCTTTGTTCGAATTCAACGGCACAATTTGTTGAATATCATATTACATGTCGTTTCGATTGCAAATGATTATTTCTCCTCTTGTAAAGAAAATTGTGATGTTCTTTGTCAAATGTAACACCAACACATAATGTTATCTTGCTTCGGTAATTCTCTATTAAACTTTTTTCTATTGATTTTGAATGTAGAATCAAAATAAACCATTTTGTGATTTCTCCATGCTTTCTCATATAAATCTATTCAAGTTTCCATATGGTAACCAACATACATTTTTACTTATGATTTTATGAACATCACGCATATTTAACATTTTAAAACATGTCATTTGTTTTGGAGGTTTATTTAGGAATCATGATTTATATTTTACAGCTTAGTTGTTTGGGATTTAGTATAGGGGCTGATGGGTTATGTACACGGTGGTTTAAATTTTTGTTTATGGTTAGAAGTTGATGTGTTTAGTAGGTAGTTTGGTGGTTTAGGGGTGTGTATGATTTATGTTTATGGTTTTAGTTTTTAGGGCTTCATAATCATAGATACTTATCCCCAATTACTCGTTCTGCAAACCACTGCCCATTACTATGATGTTATCCACTTTGAGCCACATAGTTTTCAATATTTTGTCAAAATGGTTTATTGTAACTCGATAATATTTCGCTTTAAAATATATTGTATTAGTTGTTATTCATCGCTTCGGATTGAAAACTTAACAAGTCTTTATGTTAACAATAATTCTATAACTGATGTTTGCAAGTCTTGAATGTGTCAAGAAAATAATATAAAATCTCTAGAAAATACATTCTATTCAAGTATTCATTGCGTTATTCAAAGGAGCAAACACCATGACTTGAATGGCAAAGAGACTATCATTAACGTTGGGCCTAAAAAAGAGACATATTTAAAATTGGGCTTGATTGATTACTTTATCGCAGTATGATTTGTACCTGTACTATGATTTCATACAAAGTAATAATAAATGGTGTAATGTGTAAATCTAACTTTCATTACTAAATGATATTCACATTTCTAGCAAAAAAAAAAAAAATGGTGTAATCGATAATATTCGGTAAAATAATACTCACAAAATAAAAAATAAGAAGATCCAACGAACTAGAAAACAACCAAATACCACAAATATATTATACAAAACTGAGTGGATATGTATGATTTTGATATTGCGTAACAGTTGACACTATTCTCATTAAATAGAAAGAGCAACTACATTGCTTATCTAGAAGAAAAAATAGTAGGCATACTTTAAGAAAATATATTTGAAAACGTTATTTTATTCGGCGGGATTCAACTAGATACCCAACTATATGTTTTTGGAGTGCACGAATATGCATAAATGGTAACATATCAAATCACATGATTCAATTTATTTGAATACGCTATTACTTTTTTCCTACCAAAATTGCAATGCAACATAATCTTCAACAAATTTTCCAAATATTCAAACAGATTTATATTTCAAGAATATAAATAATTATCGATGTATACCTAATCTTAGCGAGCCGAAATTCCTATAGAGCAAAGCTACAAATAATGTCTGTGAAAATAGAATATTGCATTACTTTTTGGCAAACATATTTCACAAAGAGATACTTTAGTCACATGCTATACTTTCTTTATGATTATTATCCGTTTTACCCTCAGACCTCTCACTAAAGCTAAAATACAAACTAACATCAATATCCCGTCAACATCTATTTTTTTTTTTTTTTTTGATAAAACATTTTGTATATGTTTCTCTCTCCACTGAAACCAACTACTAAAGAGATGATGTATCATAGAAAGAAGAGAAATTCTCTTCTAAATGATGTTTTTCAAATTCACATCGTTAATTTTGTGGTAAAAATTATATCTAAGATCCGTTGCTTTTTTTGTCTAAGGGTTTGTCTCAAAAATTCTGAATTAGAGCTGAAACCAAAAAGTAGATTTTCTAAAAAGATTAAGGGAAAACCACCATTAAATCTAAAGTTTTTTGGATGATTATGAAGAATTTGAGAATCGTATGGATTTGGTGGGTTATTGAACCAATTCTCTGTTGGGTATCTGATTCATAGCGTTTTATTTAAAGTATGAAATTTGGAGAAGTTCTAACCTCAAAAGGAGACAAGACCAGACTAAAAATTTTGGGCTCCAATTCAATTTTAAACACCACCATAAAATTGTGGATAAATTAGTGTGGACAAAGTATTATGGACAATTTGATTATGGTCATAGATTAGTTTGGATCCACTATATGAAAATCAAAACCAAGAAAAAAATGGATACACTACATGAAAATTACGGGTAGTAACACTAGGAAAAATCATAAAGGGAAAGACCTCGTCTTCAAACAAAAACCAAACTCAATATACTACCACCATCCATCCATCCGTGACCATCCATCCATGACCGTTCATACGTGACCACCCATCCGTGACCATCAATACATGACCCACTTAACAAGAATTGTCGGTCATTCACAACTCATAAGCAATCTTATGGTCATGACATTAAAATGGCCAGATCTACTTCCATTCCTCCCTTTTGCTCCGCTGTGAAACATCCCACCACCATCACCAATAATCTCAGTATATTCCTCCAAATCTCTCTCTATCCAATTTCTAGAGAATCTCAAAGGATGAACATATTAACATTTTTAATACCGGAAAATTGATTGATTTAGGTATTTTTTTAATGAAATTGATTTCATGATACTAATAAAGTCAAATCTATAACTTCCGTAGAAAATCGAAGCACAAGTTTTCAAAGAACAAAGAAGAAGAAAGAAAAAAAACTAGAACATAGGGGACAACAAAAAGAGGAACAAAAGCGTGAATTTTTTTAGTTTCCAATGAATCCACCTTTTTAATGTTTTAATCTCAGCCATTTATCTCTAACTTTTATGTTTTCAATCAACGATCCAGATTTTGAAATACTAACTGAATATACATGTCACATGTTTCTCTCATTTTACTGTTAAAGACGTTTTCGTCCAAAAAACTACAAAAAAAGAAAAAAAGCCTGAAAAGTACACCATCATCCAAAAATATGTTTATTGAAAGCAAAGTTTCAAAAAGTATGTATACATGTAAAAAGCCCTAGTTTTTAATTGAGATTGCAATATTAAATTATATGATAATGTGATGAGCAAGACAGCTCAATGTGATTAAATTAAATTGAAAAAAGACACTAATAAACCCAATGGTCGAGTGGAACTCGTTAGCCGTGTGATACTGCGACAAATTTCGTTCATACACAATCTCTAAGTGCTAGTGCTTATCTATTTTTCTTTCTTTCTTTCAAGTTTATTAGTATAATTTGTCCTGTATTATAATATCACTATTTATCATTCCGAGACCAGAAAACCTTTAATCACACCATAGTTCAAAACTTTAGTTTAAAATTTTAAATATTGAAAAGCATGAAAAATGAGACGGTGTATTGCGGGGTGTAAGACATTCGAACAATAACAAAAATTTATATATACATATGTTGTTCTACATGGCTGTGTCACCATTCAAAATTTTATGCGTCATTCACTCAAAAACATTGAATGTCAACACAATAGAAACATTCTGATTTTCGTAGTCGAATAAAAACCCCATTCTGATTTTCGCAGTCGAATAAAAACCCGTCTACGAAGTTTAAGCTATTCTTCTCGCTAAATTAGATTAAACATCATATATTTGCCATTCAGCGTTTGATTAGATCTTGCAATGTTGTAATCTCTATGCACGCTAAGTATACTTTTTAGAACTAATTTCCACTGTTAGACAGCTCAAAACGCAATACTACAAACATTTTGTCTCCATTAAGACCTAGCTTCTGGTCCATCCTATACAACACATTTTCAAGAAGATATTTTGTATTGTGTTTGTGTGATGATAGTGCCATTCTCTTGCATGGTGGGATCTTCAATTCTCTCAAACCCGTATGGTCTAAAATATTAACCCAAAATGTGGAAGAAGAGATAGTGAGTTCTGATGTAGAGAGATCACACATTCCACTTCTACAAGTTGTAATTTTGTATACAAACAACACATATCACCCTCATTTTATTCCTTTTTTATACTATATAAGAAAAAGAATAGAAATACTAATTTAGTTTTTCTCTTATAATTAAAAAACGAATATTCGATTATTATATATTATAATTCGCATTGCTGTATAGACAGAGACCATGACTTTCTTATACAAACTAATTGATGATTTTCTTGCAATTTTCAAAGAAAAAACGGTCATTTTAATACCGAATTATCCATTTTGCGGCAAAATAAGTATCAACTTTCTAATGAGCCAAAAAAATACCAAACTTTGGTTGACTTAACCAAATTAGGTATAAAATTAGTGAAGTTTAACCGCCGTTAAAAAAAAGTTAACCACCGTTTATTTCATCCGTTAAGTCTCAAAACGACGTCGTTTTGAAATTAGAGAAAAAAATCTCATAATGTCATTTTAATACCAAACTCTCAATTTTGAGCCAAAATAAGTACCAATTTTCTAATGAGTCAAAAAAAATACCAAACTTCGGTTGACTTGGCCAAATTAGATATAGAATTAGTCAATTTTAGACCAGAGCCCACGTCCGAAGACATGGAGAGCCGAGATCCTCATAGGCCTCATCGGCTTCGCACTTAGAGCAGACAACGACATCAAGGCACCAGATGAAAGAATATTGATCGCCAAATACTCCATCTAAGTAACATCATCACTCCGTTTGGGGTCATTAGTTTTCTTTTACTTTAACGCTAAGTACTCATGAGTTGTTACACGTAATCCCGAGGTGTTGGCAACTTTAGGCGCGCCTAACAGTTGCATTTTCTAATATATTTTCCAAAAAAGGAGAGGAAAGAGATAATAGTTGCTCATGGTATCACTCCTATGCAACTGGTCGCCTTTCCAGGTCTCCGAATTCAATGTTACGGTTTCCAGGGATCTCGTGCCTTAACATGTCTCTGAACTCAGGCTATGGCCTTCGAGGATCTCGGCTCTCCATGTCTTCGGACCTGGGTTTTAGTCTAAAGTTGACTAATTTTATACCTAATTTGGCAGAGTCAACCATAGTTTGGTATTTGTTTGACTCATTAGAAAGTTGGTACTTATTTTGGTTCAAAATGGAGAGTTTGACATTAAAATGACCTTATGGGATTTTTTTCTCTAATTTCAAAACGACGTCGTTTTGAGACTTAACAGATGAAATAAACGGTTAATTTTTCTTTTAACGGCGGTTAAAGTTGACTAATTTTATACATAATTTGGCTGAGTCAACCAAAGTTTGGTATTTTTTTGGCGCTCATTAGAAAGTTGGTATTTATTTTGGCGCAAAACGGATAGTTCGATATTACAATGACCGTTTTCCCAATTTTTAAATGTAATGTTTGTTCAGGAAATGTCTAGGAAGTGAGAAGGAAAGTGATTAGGGACAAAAACGTCGCCGTTTGTTGTGACGGTTCAGTGCAGTGGCAACCAGCTGTGTGTATGTACCGTAACGGTACTTTCTAACCGACATCTACCAAGTTTTGTTTTTTTTTTTTGAAAGTTTTTCTATTGAAAGCACTACCAAGTTTTGTTGTTTTCTAATTTTGCACCCTAGTTTTGTATTCGTCACAAATTGAACCGTAGTTTAATTTTTAATCCCAAGGTTCATAACTACATATATATGTTATAAAGTATACCTTTTATGTTGAGTTTTGAATTAGCTACTTTTATTTGTGGAATAAAAGAATAGTATTGTGTATTGAGATTTTTATAGACATGTACTTCTTCCGTTTCTAAATATTTCATGTTTTAAAAAAATTGATGTTCTCGGTATTCTATGTATAGTTAGCTTTACCTTTTCTCTTGTGCCCTTATTCATTTCTCTTTTGTTTACCGTATTTATTAGAATAAAATAAACTAAAAAGTATGTATTATAATCTATGTAATTTTCTATTTATTTCCTTTCTACAAGTTGTAGATACATCTTTACAATTTAATTGTTGTTGCAAATTAGCCAAAAGTTGAAATCTTCATGCACATATATAAAATAAAGTCGTACCTTTGATAAAGGCTATTGTAGCGATAATAAATTCTTTTAAAGTAAAATAGAAACTTATTGTGTTGATTTCTTTTCAACTTAATAATTTTTCTTTTCATTTAATAAAATCTCCATTGTTTATTTTTATTTCAATATTAAACAGTTCATTCATAAAAGTTACAAATATGTTAGTTAAAATAATTACTATAATGTTCTATCCATTTTATTATTATTTGTGTTAGAATATAACATTATATGAATAAAAAAATAATTACGGATGAGTTATACACCACATCTACAGAATATACATGCTTAAAATCTTAAAGAAATTTAAACCGGAAAATATAGAAATTACTGGTGATTAAAACTCAAAAGAATCTCTATACTCCCTCCGTTCCTAATTAATGAATTTTTTACAAAAAAATTTTGTTCTAAAATAATAGAGTTTTTACAGTTTTCTATGCACTTTTACAAATTCCAAAACAAATACTGAAATACTATTAGTTAAACTTTATTGAAAACTGTAAATCGTAGAAATCAATGCGTTTTCTTAATAACCGTGCATTACCTTAAACATCTATTAATTAGGAACGGAGGGAGTATATTTTAGGAATAAAAATTATTCTATAAAAAATAATTGTTTACCAAGTGTGTGGTGGGGTAGTGGTTTAGCACTTGTAGTTGGTTCCATTGTGCCCCTAATTCAATCCACCTTGGGAGGATGGTTATTCTAAAAGACAATAGACTAAAGGCTGACTCCGGGGCCGTGAAGATTAAGCTTTCAGCCCGAACTTCGAGGTTATCAAAAAAAAAAAAAAAATTGTTTCAAACGTTTAGTTCTATAGTCTTTTTTAAGCCGGCATCGATAGTATTTGTGGCGGATCCACAGGTAAATCATCCCTCCCCAAATATAACATTTAGAAATTTAAGTCGTGGGTCAAGTAACAATTTAACTACACTCTTTGAGCAAGCTCACTCGATTAGATAAGTAATATTTTCTTCTCCAAACAAAAGAAGCCAAAGCACACTTGTAAAATTGGTAAGACGGACGTAGGGTCCGCTAATTACTTCAGAAACAATGTATATTATCTCTTTGTTTTTGTATTTGCTACGTCAAAGAGTTTAAATTATTGTGTGGATCTTAACCTATACCTTTTTAAGTTTTAATGATTAAGAATGAGCTGTAAAAAAATGAAAAGTTGAGGTTTTCAAGTTCCATTTCATAAAAACTTATGGGTAATGGGGTCAACGTTGAAGGTTTTAGCTCAAAAACTTATCCATATCGTTTATTGTTCTTTACCTTTGGGCTCACGAGGGGCCAATATTTCTCACCACCTCGTTGGTACAACTCCGTACACACGCATTTCTCGTTTTTTATACACAACACAGTACACACATACATGCATGCATGTAGGCTGTCTATGTTAGATGAAATGTAATATGTGGGCATGGTTTTCTCGCAAAGAGATTATGGAAATTTAAGTCCATATTATCTCTAAACCGAGGACCCGCCACTATATATGTATACATCACGAAAAAGTACAGCCATGATATACGTATATCAAATACATTTCATATGTTGTATATGGTGATAAATGTTATTGAAAACAATGAATTCACATTTTCAATAATTAGTAGAAGCATGTACATATATAATATTAAGAATATCAAATGAGTTTCGTAAAGACTATGAGTCTGATTGGTGGTTCTCAAAGTGGTACAATAAATTTTATGCTATGAGACGACTATACATTAGAAACAGTACAAAATAGTGATATATAAGAGATGATACTCCAATAGTAAGTGTTACCATATCTCTTTTTTCAAAAAAAAAAAAAAAAAGTGTTACCATATCTCATAACATCATTTTTTTTTGCTAAGAGATCTCATAACATCATATCTATAAGTTTCATTGAATGCTTACACAAAAGACGGTTAATCTGATTCCAACTGAATGAACCATTTCATCGGGTTCAATGATACTCATGTATTCTTGTAGTCAATAGAGATAAGTGCGTTCGTATCAAAAAAAAAAAAAAAACCATTTCATCGTTTTAAATACTCTTTAGGAATCATATACAGTCTCTATAAAATGACCTAACGAATATCAATATAGATAACATGGATCTTATCACATAAAATGTCACATACAATTATTATAATGATCAAACTACTACATATTATTGGTAATCATTATACCATTTTTAATATGTATGTAAGATCCGATTTCTATTGTTTATATATATTTAGATGTGTTATACATTGAAATAAGCCATATATTAGAATATAAAAATTCCAAGTATATGATTGAAGACAAACAGAGCAGTCATTGTTTGTATGTCACTAGCTAGATTTTGTAGGTTCGCCCCACTATCAGAAAGTGCTTTGTTTCTTATATCATTCAAACAAATATTAATTAATTCCAATTTGAGCTAAAAATATTATTAGATGTCTATTTTTGCCCTAAGAAAATCTTTCATCGTGAAAGTTTCATACTGTTGTGTGGTCATTGATGATGTGCGTGGTTATCTCGTGATTTTGCTAGTGAAGTTTTGCATATGAATATACTCGCTTTTTGGTGGACCAAATTCCAGTTCCGTGTTAATATACAACATTAATAGTGGAAAATCAAATCAGAGATATCATAAAAAAATCATGTAATATACATTTATTTGTTAAAATCAAGAGAGAAGGGACAAAAATAGAGATGGTGTAAAAGAATTATTTTGCGGCACTAACAAACCTTTTCTGGTGTTTTTGGTTTTTCATTGTCGTTTCGACAAGATCATTAATTTTAAATTAAATGCCACAGGAAAAATGGGTAGGAATTTGTAAGATCTGACTGAACTTTGCCAAACATGCCCAAAAAGTCTAACATAGTTATTAAGTTTAGTTAGGGTTTGATTCGGTAAAGTTAACTAGACCATTAAAACAAAACTTATAAACTATTATCATGATGTATAAGAAAACTATTTATCAAAATTAGTAAAAGAGACTGTACATATAATTCCATATAAATAATATTATTGCTTAAAGTCTTAGACATTTATTTTTGTTAGTTGATATAAATAAACAAATAAATTTTCAAGCTAAGTTACACATTATAAATAATATTGTCTCAAATTTTAATAGTGTTTTTTTTTTTTTTGAAAAATTGTTCATTGAATTAATTTGAAGTTAAATTGTTAAGTTTTAATGGATTTTCATCTCAAATTAATTGTCCATGTTTCTGACCGGCCATATCGAGAGATAACGAGTTTTATAGCAATTCACCTTTATATATGGTTGATAAATTTCATATCTGGGTGATGATACAAAATTTATATTAGATCGATCAAACCATCCATACTTATTCAGTTACTTGGGTCAAATCAATATCGATTCAAGTTGAATATATGAGTGTGCGTTTAATATCTAATACCATGTTAAATTCTATAAACTTCTAATTTCAAAATAAGTTAGATTGATCAATGCCCTTGCGTATTTATTTAGATTTCATCTCATTTTCGAGATAAGAATCTTAGCATGAATAAGAATATACATATATTTCGATTTAATCCGAAACCAAACAAAATCTAGATAACCCACTAGCTAGTATTTGTTTGCACTCAGATGGACAGAGACTCTATCCCAGTCAGAGAGTTTATCTCTTATACGAATCGTCGAGAATTATACTATGTAGACAAAGCAACTTTCTTTTGTAATGAACAAAACTAAGAAGATAACAATTTTAATCGCAATTTTGTCTACGGAGGGGACCAAAATTCCAACCCCATGCCAATTGTATAGTTGTATGGATTCATGTGTCTCTTTTCCAAAAGTGTTTCATGATAGCTTCCACGATATTTCCGTTTTTGTATTCAAATGGTAGTCAAATTAAGTGAAAACGAAAATGATAATTAGAGATAAGTTTTATTTGTAGAAAAATGTTTTTCATATATATTTTTATTCCTTTAACTAAAATAGGAATTAAAAAATACTTTATTTAACATTTTCAGCTTATATATATATATAGCTAGTTAAAAAAGTTGCGCAGAATCCATCTTTTTATAAAAAGATATTCGTAATTTGTTTTCTCTAAAAGTGCAACATTTGCAGTTTTTGTCTATCAATTTGAGTATGAACTATTCATTAACAATAGCATATATTTTTTGCTAAACAATATATCATAGATTTTTGCATTTGCATGTTGATGGTGAATTGTGAGCTTATAATATAACAAATCTTTAAATTTCTTGACATATGAATATAAAAAAGTTATGTTAATATTGATTGTATTCAAATAATTCTATAAAACAATGCTACAGACGGTTATAAGAAATATAATTTCGAAAGAAAAGAACAATTAATGTGGGAATCAACACCGTCACTAGCTTTATCAAAAATAGATTTGAAATTTAACAAGCAAGAATTCAATTTATTATGACTAAAATATTATTGTTTCTGTGAAATAAGATCTAGTTTAGTAAAAGTAAATGATTCAAAAGTGTTTATGTTAATTCGTGCGTAACTATATTTCAGTTGCCGACCAAAAACAAAAAACAAATTTCAGTTTGGATAAATAGTTTCTGACATTTTCATACACTATGTGAATTAAATTTGTCCACTACTTGTATGATTTAGCTTCTTCAGAGTTGGGGCCAGGTAATGATTTAGGTGAGTAGTTATGACTTCAGTCTACTAAAAACTCTATTTCAAAATTGACGAAAATAAAATAATAAAAAATACTAAGTGGATTATTCGCACAAATTGCGTGTTGATACTCTATTGGGACGTCAAAAAAAGCAAATGACATTGACAACGTTATAAAACTTTTTTTTTATTTCGTCAACACGTTGTTGCTCAAAAACTTTCTTACGGGCATGATTCTATACAATCTTTCTAATTACGATATGCAATAAATGACACGCCCAAAATACTGTTCACAAATATGCCACGAATTTCGTCATTTTGGACGAAATTACCCCTGGCAGAAACAAGGAAATTTTTAAAAAAATCATTTTCTGATTTTTTTGTTTCTCTCTTCTTCTCTCTTCTCTTTCTCTCTTCTTCTATTTCTCTACAACAACAATGGAGATCTCAATATCTCTTTCCATCTCTTTTTTCTTTTCTTCTCTCTTCTCTTTCCTTCTCTATCTCATCTTTCTCTGCATCAATGAAGATCCCTCTCTCTTTTTCGTGAAATTGAAGAAGCCAAAACAAATATCTCTCTCTCTCATATAGATCTAGATCTGATTCTGTGAGTTTTGTTGTAAATCTATGTTTATTTGATTTGTGTTTTCTTCTCTATGAGGTTGAAAAAGGCAAAAAAATCTAGATCTAGATTCGATTTTGTCAAATTTTGTTGAAAATTTGGGTTTATTTGATTTATGCCTCTTTCTCTATGAGGTTGAAGAAGACAACAAATTCAGATCTAGATCCGGATTTTGTCATTTTTTGTTGTAAATTTGGTTTTATTTGGTTTATTTTGAAAATCTGAGTTTTTGATTCGATTGGTAGAAATCTTAGATTTTATTCAATTATGGTTCAAGATCTGATTTTTTACTGGGTTTAGACGTTTTTACTGGTATTTGATTCGATTAGGGTTCAAGATCTGATTCGATTGTATATTATAAGGTTTTTGTAAGGTTTATAAGGTATTTAAAAATTGATTTATAAAATTGTATATTATAAGGTTTTTGTAAGGATTATAAGGTATTTAAAAATTGATTTATGAAATTGTATAATATAAGGTTTTTGTAAGGATTATAAGGTATTTAAAAGGTTTTATTAGTTGATTTTCATTGTTTTGCCAAACACGACTTTAAATGAATTATATATTATAAGGTTTTCGCAAAGTTTATAAGGTATTTAAAAAGGTTGTATTAGTTGATTCTCACTGTTTCGCTAAACAGGACTTCAAATGGTTTAAAAAACCGATCTATAAAATTGTATATTATAAGGTTCTTGTAAGATTTATAAGGTATTTAAAAATTGATCTATAAAATTGTATATTATAAGGTTTTTGTAAGGATTATAAGGTATTTAAAAGGTTTTATTAGTTGATTTTCATTGTTTTGTCAAACACGACTTTAAATGAATTATATATTATAAGGTTTTTGTAAAGTTTATAAGGTATTTAAAAGGTTGTATTAGTTGATTCTCATTGTTTCGCTAAACAAGACTTCAAATGGTTTTAAAAATCGATCTTTAAAATTGTATATTATAAGGTTCTTGTAAGGTTTATAAGGTATTTAAAAATTGATCTATAAAATTGTATATTATAAGGTTTTGTAAGGATTATAAGGTATTTAAAAGGTTCCAACTACAAGACATGTTGTAAGGTTTATAAGGGTTTTTAAGGATTATAAGGTTCCAACTACAAGACATGTTTTAATGATAGTTTTTTTATTTTTCTTTAAATAATGGTATAACTGTAATATTGTGTTTCTTCTTCCTCCACTACCTATCCCTCTGAAACCTAATTTGCTGCAGCCACCTCTCTCTTTTTCCTCCACCTCGTTCTTCACATGAATTACTTTAATTTGACAGATCTTTCTTATGGAATCTTATAGAACAACGAGATTAAGATCTCAATCTGAGATCGAGAACGAATATGGAGAAATCGGAGATCTGAGATGAAGAAATCAAAGATCGGAGATCTGAGATGAAGAAATCAAAGATCGGAGATCTGAGATGAAGAAATCAAAGATCGGATGTCCTAGATGGAGGAATCAAACATCGATGTAGAGATTTTGAGAGAGAGATTAACAGATCTGAGAGAGAAAGATAAGATTTGTAGAGAGAGAGGATGAACAAGAGAGAGAAAAAAAAAACAGAATGAAAAAAAAAATGAGCGTGAGAGAAAAAACTTATTTTATCATTAAGGGTAATATGAGAATATAAAAAAAATGCTGTGGCATTTTTGTGAATGTGTAATTGGCTGTGGCATAATTGAAAAGTGGCATCCTAAAAATGGCATTTTTCAAAATTTCTCCAATAAATTTCATGTTAGTTACAATAATGAAAATTAGGGAATAATTGCCCCATAATTGTGTCCTTATGCATGGATGCGTTTACAGGCACTACAAAAAAATGAGTGTATAGTGTCATTTATTTAATTAGTTTACTTCACTTTTTGAATGATACAACTAAAGTTACATCATTTCTGTGAGTGATTTATCTATAGGCGACTCTAATCTTTTGCATCAATAAAAAAGATCGACGTCAATAGTTTCATCATTTATTACAAATGATGTGAATATATGACACTTATAAAAAATGAAGTTAAACCTTACATCAATTTGTATAAGTGATATTAAATATTTGTGTCGGTTATAACAATTGATGTTGAATATTTATATCTGTTATCTAGTTGATACTATAATTACATCAATTATAAATCATTGATGCTAAAGTTCGTTTCAATTTTCAAAAATGATTGTGAGATTTAAATAATTTATCAATAAACGATGATAATATTTGAAACACTTACTTAATTGATGTTACTAAATGTGTCAGATTTATAAGTGACATTAATGTATTTTTTGTATCAATCGCTAATTATTCTACATCACTTGTAAATGAAACTTGATTTATTGTTTTATTTTAATTAAATAATTAAATTCAAATAGCATGTAATCATCGAATAATATCAAAAGCTGCAGAATAATTATATTAAATGGCAAAACACATGATCCTTTTAAAACATACTTCAAATGCATAAAACATAACTAAAAACCAGAACAAATGTTACGAAAAACTGAAATCCTAATAGAACATAAGGTTGAAATCCTACTTTAATAGTACTTAGTTACTAACTACTGACTCTTGACATCGTCCAGGTCTTCACTTCTTGTCCTAGTCGTTCAAGTCTTCACTTACTTCTTGTCCTAGTTTTTATCCACTTCGTGTAAAAGAAAATAACAAGAAACAAAACTAAGTATCAACTTGATACTTGAGTACTCTACAAACTAAAGTTATGATACATACCTGAGTAAGAGAAGTTTGGCGAGCTCAGCATATTTGCATACATTGACCATTGAGTGATCTAAAATATTTGTTTTAAATAATTAGTTTGTATCTTAACAGAATAAAATCTCAGAAATATAACTATTACCATTATAGTACCTGATTACTAGCATCATAAGGAATCAACTGTTTTATAACTCCTTTCAAACGTTGGACTGTATCAGTTAGTGTTGCTATTTGTGTTTTCATCTCAGCAACTTCAGCATTCGCAGCCTCAGATCTTATCGTAGTAGAGCGTTTGAGTAGTTTTGAAGGCGTCGGTCCACGACCAACACAACGTACTCTGCCGGAACGCTCTGGCCCAAATACCTGAGAATACTCATCACCCAAACAAGTTGTGACATTACCTGAGACTTGCCTCGGTGGATTTTGGGCCAACAAAAGTGTAAGCTCATCCTGTAAATACATATATACAATATAAGAATCATGTACCTGATTGTATAGTCTCCTAATATCACATATATTCATCTTTTCCTAGACGAGAGATAAAGAATTAACCAAAACAAAATAACTAACCGCACGCTTTTTAGCTTCATCAGATACAAAAGATCCATCAGATTTCTTGCGAGTTTCAATGAAGAGTTCCGCTCAAGATGGTGTTTTACCAGTGCGGATTTTCTGTATAAATCACGTGCACAATCAATAAACTTTGTTAGTTCTTTAGGTCTATACATGCTATTACCATTGTATAAAACATCACTATGTCAAATAATAGAAGAAAAAAAGAGTTACTCACAATGTCACGTTTTTTCCTTGCAAAACTTCTTCTTCCACACAAATGAGGAGTTTTATGGTTCTTTCGGCTTTTGGTATTCCGATCTTGCATCCTCTGAAACCCAAGTGTTAATAAATAGTTACTTGAAACTGAAATAATATATAAGTCAATAATTAGTATATAAATTATGCCTTCCACTTATTAGTGAACCTCATCTCAACCAAGTGGTTCCACTGATCTTCAGGAATCTTCTCTGGACGATTCTCCCTTATTTCAGCCACACTATCACGTTTGTAATCCCTCCAAAGACGTAATTTTAAATCCTTGCACTTGTTTCCTAGTGCACTTAAAACAAACTCCTTTCTTGTGGGCGGGTCATCAAACCAGAACTTCACCTACATTCATTAAGATAGTTTGTTAGTTAAATATATTTCAAACACAAAGTAGAGAAGTAACTCCAAGATCTTACCTGGATTACCTCCCATGCCTTGTCTTTTCTGCTTTGAGGGACAAGTCTCCAATCACTGTAGTCACTGGGTAAAAGGTTCACATCGCCACTCAACTGACCTAACCATGACCCAAGTAGACCTCCAGAATCGTCATCAGGTTGGTTGATATCTTCATGGAAATGAACCATCACTTTGCGAGTTTGCAACTTAAAAACATCTTTGGTCGAAAGCCTTTGTTCTTCTTCTATGTTTTCGTTCTCATCTATTTAAGATACACATACCAGACATAGAAGTTATAACATGGGATATTTTGATAAATAGTTGATGAATAACGTATCAATTGAAATAAATCCACACTACCTATCAAGCTCACTGTCCATTTGGAACTATTGCCTTCTTGAGGAGAATTGTAAGAAGCCTCCAATTCAGGCAAATCATCTGGTAATTGAGTTTCAGCGTCTGGGTTAGCCATCAACCTATACAGAATATAGCAAAAAAATTAGTTTTCTCATCACATCATATCTTAAATTTGTAGAAACAAGTACGAAAGAAGAACAAAAACAAAATTGAAGAAGATGATATAAACCTTCAAAGTATAATGAGAAAAACAACTTGTAAGTCTCAGAGTCAGAGACAGAGATTCATAAAACCAACTTGGTAAGTTAAAACTCGAAATCACAATACTTTAAACCATGGATAAAATTACATTCTCCTTCGTTCAAAACCCAAAACAAAAACATATGTTATCAAAACAATTGAAGCAGTGAGTCAATTTACCTTAACTGTGTATGAGATTGTTCTCCGGCGGTTTTTCCAAAGAAACGTGTTTAAAACCCCTAAATCCAATAGTTAAGTTATACATGAAAATAATTGGCACTAAACATGAAAATAAATTCCCGCTTTCCTAAAAGTTAAACGGGATCTCAAAAAATAGTTTTAGTAAAGACTCTAGCTGGTCGAGAGTCTTTCAAAAAGTTATATATAGCTCACACGTGACCATACAACAAAAACACACCCAAACCGAAGATGAAACATTATTTAGTTTTTTTGTCGTCATTAATTAAGTGAAGTAATTAAGGCAAAATATAATCTTTTTGCTTAATTGATGTTAAAATATAAAATAATTATATCAGTTTTGACAACTGAAACAAATTTACAACATTAGTTTAACGTAATTAATAAAAAGATTATTAGCATCAGTTTCTATTGATGTAATTTTTTAAATCATTATTATAAATGATGTTTAAATTATCGATTATCTAATTGATGTAAATTCATATTTTAGAATCAATTTCGTTAAAATGATACAAGTTAATATTAGATTTGTATCAATTTTATTAAAGTGATGTAAAATTAGATATTATCAACATCAGTTATTATAATTGATACCAAACGATATATGTTTGTTTCACGTATAAATAAGTAATTTAAAACAATATCACTCAGTTTTACGATGCAATTTAAATGATACAACTTACCTTTTTTTTGTAGTGAGGTATGTGGTCCAAATGTACCTCTAGACCGGCCTACCAATCGTATCTAAATTTTGTGTTGGATTTGGTATATTAAAATATACAATTAATTACTTCAAATCTATGTATTAAAGATCACGATTAGAATCTATACCCATATTTTGAATGTTTTTTGACTGACCGACTTGTTCAATATAAAATATAATTACTCCTTTTGTGATTTTTGTTTCTTCTGTTAAAGGCTAAGCTTTTTATAATCACCCTTTTTATTATAATTATTTCCAAATATATTTAATGAATTTCAAGATATTTAGGACTACTGTTATCTTAGCTGTCTAAAGTTTATTGATAGTAATGTGTACTAATTAACAAACAACAAACGATCTTTAAAGCAAACTAAAATAGCAAAATGATAAGTGTAACGCCCGTGAACCAAAATTTAGGAAAGATAATTGAATTGGACCGAATGGTTTAATTTTAATTGTTCGGTTTGGCTGGTTTGGGTTAAGTGAACCCTAGGGCTTGAGTATAAAAGAGAGCAGCCTCCGTTTTGTGCAGATAAAACGTGGAAGAGGCTGAGAAATTGAAAGAGAAGAGAGCAGGTTCGTTTGTGGTGGTTTATAGAAAAGAATGAGATGAAGACAGTTCTGACGCGTTTTAGAAGAACAGATGATCGAATAGCCTAATCTGTTTGGATTGGAGTGAAACTTTTAGGGTAAGTTCTCCACTCTTATATCTAGCTTTAGTCGAAATCGGATTGTCTTTTGGATGAGTATTCTGAGATTTATTGTTGTTTTCCCGAGAGAGGTTCGTGCAGAATTGGATCTGCGATCAGTCCACTTCGTGGGTGTTTTCCCGTCGAACCAGAAGGAGTTAGGAAACGGTTTGCATATCGTTGGAAAGGTCTCGGTCTCACGATTCTAGATCAGGTTTTCGATCATGATTCTGAGGCAAAGGAGGAGAGTTGCCAGAGGTTGAGGTCTGAGGCAACTATTAGGCTAAGGTGAGTGCGTGACCGTGGTCCCAAGTGGATGGAATATTAGGATTCCTGGTGTTAGGTTGATTGATAGTAGGATTATTGATTGATTGAGATGTTTGTGTGGTGCAATCGTTTCCGTGTATTTGTTGACATTTTATTGCAGGTGATCGTGTTTCCGCAGGCTTAGAATCGAGCCAGAGAGGAGATGGCTCGATCCTAGCGTCACTGCGAGGTGGTGTCAATCGACATTCATGTGATTTTGTTTTGCTTGTTGTTTATTGTGTTGTGTGTTTGCCTGGTGTTTCATTTACCTTGGTAATTGGCCGAGTAGATGGGATGACCGCCTCACTGAGTATTTGTGATAATACTCACGCATCTCTTTTTGCCATGTGCTGCAGGTAAAGGCAAGTGTGACCGTGGAATTATGGCTACGAAGAGGAGGGTGATCTAGGGTCCCGGTTGTTTGGTTATTGTTTCCGTATTGTCGTTAGAACTGGCTAAGTTGTTGGTTAGTTCTGGAATGTTTGGTTGTTGTTGAACTGGTTGCTTGGTTTAATGAACTGGTTTTATTTGGTTTATTGTTATCCGTTGTATTTTTGTCTGTGTGATTTGCTTGGTTGTTGAGGATAGCATTTATGGGAATGCTAGTCCGAAACCAAGGGTTTATTGTTAAAAAAAAAAAAAAAACGGGTCGGGTCGTTTCAATAAGATGTAATTTAACTATTAATCCTGAGACAGCAGTTAAATTAAGAATTAATCTATCAAAATATTAGTTAATCCATCGCTCTCGTACATTAATGATAAGTAAAAATATTTATATTTCCCACTAAACCTATGGTAAAGAAATATCCTATTAAATATTTTATGGTCAACCATCGTCGTCGCGTTTTTGTTTTAGGTCCACTGATTAGTTAACGATTTAATAATTTAAATACATCCAAATTGATAAATCAAAACTAATTTAATTACGTGGGTCAAGCAAAACTTTCTTAATGACTCTCGTTACGTCCTCTATTTGCATTGCATGGGCGTCAATTTGGTCTATTTAATTAAATACTTATTGACGTTAATTTTCAGTGATTAAGTATATATTTTAGGATAATAATGACTTGAAATATGTTGTCGGAAATTATTATTTCTATGTATTTTTAGGTATCCACATATTGGAATTGGACTTTAGATATTTCCGATCTTATCTGTAGAGTAGATATCCATCAAATTCACCTATTTTGGAAAATGAAATACAACTCTTTTTTTCTCTCCAAATATTTTAAATTGAAACATACTCCTATGTACAATTAGAAAACTATGTACTAGAAAGTGGGGGATAAGCGAATGTTTTTATTTTCGTTGTTTCCTATGGTTCCAAATCATTTATTATCGTATACTATTATTATAATCAAACATTAGTCAAATAAATAATTTATCTTTTCGCCGACTGTATGGCTGAAAATATTAGCTGGAACCTAGACTCGTATTAAAACAATTAATCCTTATATTTGTTGCCTAAGAAAGTGACAATTTGACCTTTTTTTATATACCAAAAAGACCGTTTATTATATATTATCCTAATAGCAGTGCTGAATCGGATTTTGGTGTTTTAGGTTTGTAGTCTTTTCGTTTAAGAAAAATGGTAACTAAAGTGAATCTGATTCTAAAATGATAACATTTAGCTAAATTATGTCAACTTGATCGAAATTATATTAGGTCAATCTCAAAATAGATTATGTCAATTTATCGGATTTTTTTTTTTTGATCGAAAAGGAGAATTTCATTAATAATTAAAAAATTTAGACCGGGTAAACCGATATTGGTACATCGTTTAGTACCGATTTTGCTAAACCGTCAGCTTCAACATTGTTTTCTCTTTTAACAAAAAAGAGGTTTTCGATCTTTCGATTTAACATAAGAAATGAGATATCATTTTGAATCCCAAGGATTTCGATCTTCTGCTTCTTGTTCTTGAACAGATTGATCATCTGTTGGCAGTCCGATTTATCGGATTAAAACACTATATGTAGCTTCAAAAGCATGCAGGTATTCAATTTGGATAAATCGATCCGATTCTATCCAAAACAATCGATTCAAAAGTCAACCTTGTTTAATATGATGTATTTAGATTCACTTTTTAAAATAGATTTAAAACCGAATATAAATCCAAACCGAAAAAAGTGATATAACAATCAAAAATTATTTGAAACTTTAGGATATATTTGACTACCAATCAAAACCAAAACTTTAAAAAACATTGGTGATAAAATATATTTTAATTTAAATACCATTATTCAAAAACGAAAAATCGAAAAATCCTAAACCAAAAACCGACCATATAAATTCGGATTGAACAATGAACACCATTAGAATTGAATAAAGGATTTGGTATGGTTAAGCAAATAGGAAAACACGTGTGAGAAAGAAGAAAATCAGAGAAATAAATCTGATAGACTTTATAGTTTTCTTTAATATGTCTTCCTCAAATTAATCTAATTATTATTAAAAAAACAAAAAAGTGGCCTTGCAAGTTGGAGTTTGGTTCGTGAAGGCTGTTAAATAACAGCCATAGCTTTATAGCTTTTGCTTCGAACAAACCCAAAATATAATATCAGAGCGAATTTTCATCATTACAACTTTTTTTTTAAGTTTTTGCCTTCACACGTCTTCTTGTCTGATTCTTGATTCTTCTCACTTTTGTTTTTGTATCTTTCTTCTTGTTCTTGCTCGTCTCTTCTTGATCTCTCTGACTCTCTTACTCTTATAAATACCAAAACTCCGACATTTCCTCTGTTACAAATTCTTCCCAAAATTAAAGAAAGAAAACTCAAATCTTTGTCTTCTCTAACTTTCTTGATATTTCTATAATCTTGATTAATCATCTTGGCCACTTGATATCGGTCTATCTCGACCTCTCAATCTCCCAATAGCTTGATCGCAGAAGATGAAAACAAGACGCGGGAAACGTCCTGAAGTATGATTTTAGCTCTTCTATGTTTTCTTGATTATAAACCTAATTACTAATTACGTATATTCTGATAATTTTTTTGTTTGTTTGTTTTTATGAAAAAAAAAACAGAAATTTTGGCCATCGATTGTGATGAATAAATGGTTGAATATAAAACCTAAAGTTTACGATTTTAGTGAAGACGAAATTGATACAGAGCCTGAGAGCGAAGACGAAAGTGAGTATTATTACTATTATTCTCCTTTGTTATAGAATTTTAAAATTTGGTCAAAATTCGATAATTGATCATTTTTTATGGGTCCATTTATTTTATCAGTGTGTTTGGTCAAAGACGTGGCTAATGTAGCTGATGAAGACTGCCATGGAGGCCGTCGAGGAAACGAAATTGATCACGTCAATACAATTTCAGGTTAATAATTTCAATATTTTTCGAAATTTCTACTTCAGTAGTTTAATAAATGATTTTAGAAGTAAGAGATTAATTTATTTTATGTAATTATTCAGACAGTGGTGGTGCGAGGGGTTATCATAGGAAACACCGGCGAGGCAAATCGGAAACTTTAAGAGTCCAATACATAAACACTAAAGATATCAAGTAAGTGTATTTCTAGTATTTTATCTCTTATTGTTTTAGAACTAATGTAAAAATTATTATTCAATCAAAACGCGTTTATACAAATAATATGAAAACGTGGCCGGTGAAATAACTCTCTGACACGTGTCTCCGGTGATATAGAGTGACGGTAGCTACATGGAACGTCGCCGGAAAACGTCCTTCCGATGATCTCGACATTGAAGATTGGCTTTCTACTGATAACCCTTCAGATATTTACATAATTGGGTAAGTAAAAAACATTTTTTACTTTTCACTTTTTGTGTTTAGTATAAACCCTAGAGAAACAGAGTTTTTGTTTGTTGTTCCTCTGTTTTGATGAATCTTTGTGTTATAGGTTTCAAGAAGTGGTTCCATTAAACGCAGGAAATGTTTTCGGAGCAGAAGATCGAGGTCCGATTCCGAAATGGGAATCAATAATCCGTAGAACACTAAACAAATCTGAAAAAGAATCAGTCTATGATCAATCACCAAGCAACAACAACAACGTTCTTCATAGATCTCACAGCGCACCGTCGTCTCCTGTCATAAAACAACAAACAAACTCCGTTATCGCTGATGTTATAGTCGAGAATCTTGCTTCCGATCATGCGTTGGATCTAGCTACAAACGAGTATATCGATGCTGCAACTGCTTTACCAAGTCTTGAACAAGTTGGGAATCCGGATATGGATTGGCCTGAACGAGCTTTAGATGAAAATCCTCAGATTGTTGGATCAGAAAAGAAGCTAAGGAGAGTTTTGAGCAGTAACGCGACGCTAGGGTTTAAGCTTCCAGAGAATCCGACTGGAATCAGTAGATTTGCTTCTGACGCAAGAAACATGAAACGGTCACGGAGTTTTGAAACCCTAAACCTAAGTTGGAATGATATAAAAGAAGAGAATGAGAACAATTCATCATCTTCGGACGAAACTGCGAAAATTCTGACCGATGATGATTCCTCGGACGGAGAATCTTCCTCGACAGAAGGAGACAAGATCGGAAATATTTACGGTGTACCAGAAGATTTGGTGGAGGAGTGTCGGAAAGTGAAAGATTGTCAAAAGTATGTGAGAATAGTGAGTAAACAAATGGTTGGTATCTATGTATCGGTTTGGATCCGGCGGAGATTAAGGCGACACGTCAACAATTTGAAAGTTTCACCGGTCGGAGTTGGCTTGATGGGTTACATGGGCAACAAGGTAAATAAATCAACCCTAACCCTATCTTCTTTTACAAGTAATTATCCGATTTCTTAGTTATATGATAAATTTTTGTAGGGATCAGTGTCTATTAGCATGACGTTATATCAATCAAGAATGTGTTTTGTGTGTTCACACTTAACGTCCGGTCAAAAAGACGGTGCAGAACAACGCCGGAATGCTGACGTGTACGAAATTTTGCGACGTACTCGTTTCACATCGGTTCTTGATACTGATCAACCTAGAACAATTCCATGTCACGAGTAAGAAATCAATTAAAGTTATACAAAACACAATATTACAATAAACTTTTCTTCTTTTACTAATTATGTTTTTTCTTTTTTTCTCTTTAACAGTCAAATATTCTGGTTTGGAGATTTGAATTACCGACTTAATATGCAAGATAGCGAAGTTAGAAATCTTATCGCACAAAAACGTTGGGACGAGCTCAAGAACAGTGATCAGGTTTGGTTTCTCTTTTGGTTATGTTCACTTTTGATTATATATTAAATTCATTTTGTTTTGTTAAAGATTAGCTGGTAAATGAAATTCCAAAATGTTTTTGGTCTAGTAGACTAGATATACTTTGGTTAAGTTACTAAAACAAAGTTTATCTAACAGTTGATTAGAGAATTACGAAGAGGACATACGTTCGATGGATGGAAAGAAGGACCGATTAAATTCCCTCCTACATATAAATACGAATTCGATTCTGATCGTTACGCCGGAGAAAACTTGAGAGAAGGAGAGAAGAGAAGAGCTCCTGCTTGGTAAGTGACTAAATTGAACATTTTAGGACTTACAACAAGGTCATTTTGAAATTTAACAAAACTTGAGGGATTCTTACAAAGTTTTATTTTGTGTGTGTTTTTAATAGGTGTGATAGAATATTATGGTTAGGACAAGGAATAAGACAAGAATGTTATAAGAGATCGGAGATAAAAATGTCCGATCATCGGCCGGTGACTTCGATATTTAACGTCGGAGTTGAAGTTTTCGATCACCGGAAACTTCAAAGAGCTCTTCATGTTAATAACGCAGCTGCTTCAGCTGTTCATCCCGAACCTTCTTTTTGAATCTAAGTATTTCGCTAAAATAATTTATTAATGAATTTCTGTGATTTATTTTTTTACACATAGAAGATTTGTTGTTTTGGGTTTTTTAATATTTTGTTATGTAAAATCTAACCAAAGTGTTTTACTTGTCTATGATGTATACGAGCTTCTTTTAATTGTTGAGTGTTATTTTATTTGCTTTTCATATTCTACTATTTCTAATTGTTTTAAATTTGTGTATACATGCTTAAACTGTTGAGGTAAATATGAAAAATATTTCGACAATTCAAATAAAATGAAATTTACTTGTCGGTGTCTAGGGAAGACATTACTCATTGACTAATTAACGGTGTAAATCATTTCAACTAGAAAACAATAGGAAAGTACAAATTGCATAGTCAACATTTAAACTACATTTTGTGATATGGTACTAAATTTATTTATTTATATTCATGTGGCTCTCTAGTATAAGAAATTTAGAGTGAAAAAATAGCAAGTTTTCCTCCTTGGTATAATTGAGGACCCAAGAAGACGTAGGCACGTGCCCCATCATAGACGTATATCATGTGACTCCTTTATATATATTTTACTTTTACATTTTGATGAACCAAAAATCCATATCCAAATAACTTACTGTATTATATAGACTGAATCACCTAAATTTTGTGTGAAACCAAGAAGAAAACAACATTTGTAAAAATCTAGAAGAACAGTAAAGTTATACGATCTTTTGCTCACATGAATTATTGTTTCTTCTATTTCTTTTTCACACTTCAAACTTCTGTCTCTCTATTCTTCTACTACCTCTTCATCTTCTCTACATAGGACAACAAAGCCAAACAAAATCTCCAAACTCACTCCGAGAGAGACATAATCTTCTCTCAAATTCACTTTTTGCTCAACATACCCAATAGTCGAAATAGTTTAGCTTCTATTTTGGACATATTTCTTCAATTTTTTTGAACTAACATCAAACCGCATTAGTTTTTTGAAATTGTAGGTTATAGCCTTTGAGTTTTGAAATATTTTGCTAAAAAATAAAATTTGTATGTGGATGGTTAATTATATACTCTTTCACCATACCAAATAGCCAAAATAGTCTAGCTTCTATTATGGACACATTTCATCATCTTTTTGTATCAAAATCAAACCGTACTAGTCTTTTTAAATTGGTGAGTTATAACCTTCGAATTTTGAAATATTATCCTAAAAAAATAAATTTGTAATTTTAGGTTTAATTAGATACTCTTTCACCATACCCAATAGTCGAAATACTTTAGCTTCTATTTCGGACATATATCTTCATTTTTTGGAACTAATATCAAACCGTACTAGTTTTTTGAAATTTGTATGTTATAGCCTTTGAGTTTTGAAATATTTTGCTAAAAAATAAAATTTGTATGTGTATGGTTAACTAGATACTCTTTCACCATACTAAATAGCCAAAATAGTCTAGCTCCTATTTTGGACACATTTCATCATCTTTTTGAATCAACATCAAACCGTAATAGTTTTTTGAAATTTGTGAATTGTAGCCTTCGAATTTTGAAAATATTTACCTAAAAAAATAAATTTGTAATTGTAGGTTTACTTAGATACTCTTTCACCATACCCAATAGTCGAAGTAGTTTAGCTTCTATTTTGGACATATATCTTCATTTTTTTGAAATAACATCAAAGCGTACTAGTTTTTTGAAATTTATAGGTTATAGCCTATGAGTTTTGAAATATTTTGTTAAAAAATAAAATTTGAATTTGTATGTATAATTAGATATTCTTTCACCATACCTAATAGCCAAAATCGTCTAGCTTCTATTATGGACACATTTCATCATATTTTTGAATCAACATCAAACCGTACTAGTTTTTTGAAATTGGTGAGTTATAACCTTCGAATTTTGAAATATTATCCTAAAAAAATAATTTTTTAATTGTAGGTTTAACTAGATACTCTTTCACCATACCCAATAGTCGAAATATTGAGAGTGTTCCTTTTTGAGTATTATATAGATCGATATTGAGAATAGAAAAAAGAGATGAATATTGAAAGTGAAAACGACGATCCTGATTCAAGTGTGATTACGAAGCATATCGAAATTGAATATTATATTTTATATTTTTTTAAAGGAAATTAAAAATTAAGGGCAATAAAGTCATACGTGGTGTATATATTTAATATCAAAAGATATTACCTTTTTTCTTAATTTTGAAAGTTTTTTAACTTATTTCCTTAATTTTCTCTTTTTGAAATTGGTGAGTTATAACCTTCGAATTTTGAAATATTATCCTAAAAAAATAATTTGTAATTGTAGGTTTAATTAGATACTCTTTCACCAAACCTAATAGTCTAAATATTTTAGCTTTTATTTTGGACATATATCTTCATTTTTTGGAACTAACATCAAACCGTACTAGTTTTTTGAAATTTGTATGTTATAGCCTTTGAGTTTTGAAATATTTTGCTAAAAAATAAAAATTGTATTTGTAAGAATAATTAGATACTCTTTCACCATACCAAATAGCCAAAATAGTCTAGCTTCTATTATAGACACATTTCATCATCTTTTTTAATCAACATAAAACCGTACTAGTTTTTTGAAATTGGTGAGTTATTGCCTTCGAATTTTGAAATATTATCATAAAAAAAAACATTTGTAATTTTAGGTTTAATTGGATATTCTTTCATTATACCCAATGAAACGACCTGACCCGTTTTTTTTTTTTTTTTAAACAATAAACCCTTGGTCTCGGATCAGCATTCCCATAAATGCTATCCTCAACAACCAAGCAAGCATGCACAGACAACCAGCGGATAACAACAATAAACCAAACATTTCATTCCAATAATCTAATCCAGTCCAACACAAATTCCACAAACCAGCAACTTAACCAAGTTCTAAAACAGGAATGGAACAATAAAACCACACAACAACACACAACACGAGACCCTAGATCATCTCCCTCTTCGTTGCCATGATTCCACGATCACAATTTGCCTTTACCTGCATCACATGGAAAAAAGAGATGCGTGAGTATTATCACAAATACCCAGTGAGACGGTCCTCCCATCTACGACTGCGCACACAGACGCGATGGATCCGCTCAGGCAAACATACACCAAACAATCACGCAAACACAAACAAACGGCTCAACCACAGCCCATCAGGCAGCCTGTCGATCGACACTACCACTAGGTGTCGATCGACAGCCCTGCTCAAACCTGTCGATCGACACACCCACGGTGCCTGTCGATCGACAGCTCCACAGGACCCTGTCGATCGACACAACCACTAGGTGTCGATCGACAGCTCCTCGATCACCTGTCGATCGACACAACCTCTAGGTGTCGATCGACAGCTCTCGTGTGACCCTGTCGATCGACACACCCTAGGGCTGTCGATCGACAGGTCGTCGCAGATTCATGGGAAATCGATCATAATCCTCTCGGATCGATTCCTCCTCTGCGTTAACACGAAACCTGCACGCATATACACAATCCAAACAATCCACACGCAATCCACAGATAAATTCAACACAAACAACCTCAAATCAACAAGTTCAACCTACCACCAAACAATCCTAACGAATCCACCGGCCCAGAAGCCATGGTCACGCACTCACCTTAGATTTTCGGATAGAATTTGCTGGATAATGAGGCTAGAAACAGATTCAGCTACAATCACCACGAAATTCCTCTTCAAATCGATCAAGAACGAAACCCTAATCCACAAACTATCAGGAACAAGAGAACTCCTCTCAAAACTCTTTGTTTCTGATTTTTTTGGGACTTTGGTTCGCTCAAATGCGGCCAAAAACCCTTATATATGATGCCCTAGGGTTTTCCCAAACCGGCCCGGTCCAATTGAACGACTTAAATCGAACCAGAAAACCAACCAATTCGGGCACCTGTCGATCGACATACACTAGGTGTGTCGATCGACAGCCCCTAAGAGCCCTGTCGATCGACAGACACCAAGTGTGTCGATCGACAGCCCCTCCATTTTCACAAAAATGGTTCACGGGCGTCACACCCAATAGTCGAGATAGTTTAGCTTCTATTTTAGACATATATCTTCATTGTTTTGAACTAACATCAAACTGTACTAGTTTTTTGAAACTTGTAAGTTATAACCTTTGAGTTTTGAAATATTTTGCTAAAAAATAAAATTTATATGTGTATGGTTAATTAGATACTCTTTCACCATACCAAATAGCCAAAATAGTCTAGCTCCAATTTTGGACACATTTCATCATCTTTTTGAATCAACATCAAACCGTAATAGTTTTTTGAAATTTGTGAGTTGTGTAGCCTTCGAATTTTGAAAATATTATCTTAAAAAATAAATTTGTAATTGTAGGTTTAATTAGATACTCTTTCACCATACCCAATAGTCGAAATAGTTTAGCTTTTATTTTGGACATATATCTTCATTTTTTTGAAATAACATCAAAGCGTACTAGTTTTTTGAAATTTATAGGTTATAGCCTATGAGTTTTGAAATATTTTGCTAAAAAATAAAATTTGAATTTGTATGTATAATTAGATGCTCTTTCACCATACCTAATAGCCAAAATCGTCTAGCTTCTATTTCGGACACATTTCATAATATTTTTGAATCAACATCAAACCGTACTAGTTTTTTGAAATTTGTGAGTTATAGCCTTCGAATTTTGAAATATTATCGTAAAAAAAGCATTTGTAATTGTAGGTTTCATTGGATACTCTTTCATCATACCCAATAGTCGAAATAGTTTAGCTTCTATTTTGGACATATATCTTCATTGTTTTGAACTAACATCAAACCGTACTAGTTTTTTGAAATTTGTATTTATAGCCTTTGAGTTTTGAAATATTTTGCTAAAAAATAAAATTTGTATGTGTATGGTTAATTAGATACTCTTTCACAATAACAAATAGCCAAAATAGTCTACCTTCTATTATGAACACATTTCATCATATTTTTGAATCAACATCAAACCGTACTAGTTTTTTGAATTTTGTATGTTATAGCCTTTGAGTTTTGAAATACTTTGCTAAAAAATAAAATTATATTTGTAAGTATAATTAGATACTCTATCACCATATCAAATAGCCAAAATAGCCAAAATAGTCTAGCTTCTATTATGGACACATTTCATCATCTTTTCGAATCAACATCAATTCGTACTAGTTTTTTGAAATTGGTATAGCCTTCGAATTTTGAAATATTATCCTTAAAAAATAAATTTGTAATTGTAGGTCTAATTAGATACTCTTTCACCATACCCAATAGGCTAAGTATTTTAGCTTCTATTTCGGATATATATCTTCATTTTTTGGAACTAACATTAAACCGTACTAGTTTTTTGAAATTTATAGGTTATAGCCTTTGAGTTTTGAAATATTTTGCTAAAAAATAAAATTTGTATGTGTATGGTTAATTAGATACTCTTTCACTATACCAAATAACAAAAATAGTCTAACTTCTATTTTGGACACATTTCATCAACTTATTGAATCAACATCAAACCGTAATAGTTTTTTGAAATTTGTTAGTTGTAGCCTTCGAATTTTGAAAATATTATCCTAAAAAAATAAATTTGTAATTGTAGGTTAATTAGATACTCTTTCACCATACCCAATAGTCGAAATAGTTTAGCTTCTATTTTGGACATATATCTTTATTTTTTGGAACTAACATCAAACCGTACTAGTTTTTTTGAAATTTGTATGTTATACCCTTTGAGTTTTGAAATATGTTGCTAAAAAATAAAATTTGTATGTGTATGGTTAATTAGATACTTTTTCACCATACCAAATAACCAAAATAGTCTAGCTTCTATTTTGGACACATTTCATCATCTTATTGAATCAACATCAAACCGTAATAGTTTTTGAAATTTGTTAGATGTAGCCTTCGAATTTTGAAAATATTTTCCTAAAAAAATAAATTTGTAATTGTAGGTTTAATTAGATACTCTTTCACCATACCCAATAGTCGAAATAGTTTAGCTTTTATTTTGGACATATATCTTCATTTTTTTGAAATAACATCAAAGCGTACTAGTTTTTTGAAATTTATAGGTTATAGCCTATGAGTTTTGAAATATTTTGCTAAAAAATAAAATTTGAATTTGTATGTATAATTAGATACTCTTTCACCATACCTAATAGCGAAAATCGTCTAGCTTCTATTTTTTTATTTTTTTTATCACGGTTTAGCATTACTATTAATCAAAGTGGTTTACAAGCATTAAGCCTTGTTTGGCTAGTTTATCGGCTCTATCATTATCCTTTCTAGGGATAAACCTAAACAGAATAGAGTCAAACAAAGAAGAACAGATAGCAATATCTGAAGCAATTCCATGTATCTCCGAGATCTCTTGGTTCCGATTGAGTGAGTCCATTAGCTGTTTCGAATCTGAAAGAATTCGAAGCTTGGTGATTCCCATTGATATCGCTTGAAGGATCGCCGACCGAACTGCAAGGGCTTCTGCAGCTAACGCCGATGAGACGTTTAGAAGAGCCATGGAGTGTTCCGATCTTCGATTCCGACCAAGTCGAAGAGACCAGCCAATTCCCACCTTTCCGGATGCCGCAATCCAAGCTGCATCTGTGTGACAGGTGATAAAGTCTTCCCTTTCGATGTTAGGGGATTGAATAGGCGTTGATTGATGTGTTACAATCAACTTTGGTGGAATACTCTGTGCAGAGTTCCATTCACGTGCATCCTGTACCGCTTTAAGGATCGTCTCCGAAGCCGTGAAGCTACGATTGGTGAACACTTTCTGATTTCTCGTAATCCAGATTGTCCATAAGATCCAAGGAGCTAATGCACTCTTCTCAATTCCAATTGGAGGTGCTGGGACAAGACGATTCATTGTATCGTCTAGCTTCTATTATGGACACATTTCATCATATTTTTGAATCAACATCAAATCGTACTAGGTTTTTGAAATTTGTGAGTTATAGCCTTCGAATTTTGAAATATTATCCTAAAAAAAACATTTATAATTGTAGGTTTAATTGGATACTCTTTCATCATACCCAATACTCGAAATAGTTTAGCTTCTATTTTGGACATATATCTTCATTGTCTTGAACTAACATCAAACCGTACTAGTTTTTTGAAATTTGTATTTATAGCCTTTGAGTTTAGAAATATTTTGCTAAAAAATAAAATTTGTATGTGTAGGTTTAATTGGATACTCTTTCACCATACCCAATAGTCGAAATAGTTTAGCTTCTATTTCGGACATATATCTTCATTTTTTAGAACTAACATCAAACTGTACTAGTTTTTTGAAATTTGTATGTTATATAGCCTTCGAGTTTTAAAATATTTTGCTAAAAAATAAAATTTGTATTTGTAAGTATAATTAGATACTCTTTCACCATACCAAATAGCAAAAATAGTCTAGCTTCTATTATGGACACATTTCATCATATTTTTGAATCAACATCAAACCGTACTAGTTTTTTGAAATTTGTATGTTATAGCCTTTGAGTTTTGAAATATTTTGCTAAAAAATAAAATTTGTATTTGTAAGTATAATTAGATACTCTTTCACCATACCAAATAGCCAAAATAGTCTAGCTTCTATTATGAACACATTTCATCATCTTTTTGAATCAACATCAAACCGTACTAGTTTTTTGAAATTGGTGAGTTACAGCCTACGAATTTTGAAATATTATCATAAAAAAAACATTTGTAATTGTAGGTTTAATTGGATACTCTTTCATTATACCCAATAGTCGAGATAGTTTAGCTTCTATTTTGGACATATATCTTCATTGTTTTGAACTAACATCAAACCGTACTAGTTTTTTGAAACTTGTAAGTTATAGCCTTTGAGTTTTGAAATATTTTGCTAAAAAAAAAAATTTGTATGTGTATGGTTAATTAGATACTCTTTCACCATACCAAATAGCCAAAATAGTCTAGCTCCTATTTTGGACACATTTCATCATCTTTTTGAATCAACATCAAACCGTAATAGTTTTTTGAAATTTGTTAGTTGTGCCTTCGAATTTTGAAAATATTATCCTAAAAAAAGAAATTTGTAATTGTAGGTTTAATTATATACTTTTTCACCATACCCAATAGTCGAAATAGTTTGGCTTCTATTTTGGACATATATCTTCATTTTTTTGAAATAACATCAAAGCGTATTAGTTTTTTGAAATTTATAGGTTTTGAAAATTCATATAAATTTATAGGTTTTTGAAATAACATCAAAACTTATGAGTTTTGAAATATTTTGCTAAAAAATAAAATTTGAATTTGTATGTATAATTAGATACTCTTTCACCATACTTAATAGCCAAAATCGTCTAGCTTCTATTATGGACACATTTCATCATACTTTTGAATCAACATCAAACCGTACTAGTTTTTTGAAATTTGTGAGTTATAGCCTTCGAATTTTGAAATATTATCCTAAAAAAAAACATTCGTAATTGTAGGTTTAATTGGATACTCTTTCATCATGCCCAATAGTCGAAATAGGTTAGCTTCTATTTTGGACATATATCTTCATTGTTTTGAACTAACATCAAACCGTAGTAGTTTTTTGAAATTTGTAGGTTATAGCCTTTGAGTTCTGAAATATTTTGCTAAAAAATAAAATTTGTATGTGTACGGTTAATTAGATACTCTTTCACCATAACAAATAGCCAAAATAGTCTACCTTCTATTATGGACACATTTCATCATATTTTTTAATCAACATCAATTCATACTAGTTTTTTGAAATTGGTATAGCTTTCAAATTTTGAAATATTATCCTTCAAAAATAAATTTGTAATTGTAGGTCTAATTAGATACTCTTAACCATACCCAATAGGCTAAATCGTTTAGCTTCTATTTCGGACATATATCTTATTTTTTTGAACTAACATCAAACCGTAGTAGTTTTTTCAAATTTGTATGTCATAGCCTTTGAGTTTTGAAATATTTTGCTAAAAAATAAAATTTGTATGTGTATGGTTAATTAGATACTCTTTCACCATTCCACATAGCCAAAATAATCTAGCTTCAATTCTGGACACATTTCATCATTTTTTTGAATCAACATCAAACCGTAATAGTTTTTTGAAATTTGTGAGTTGTAGCCTTCGAATTTTGAGAATATTATCGTACAAAAATAAATTTATAATTGTAGGTTTAATCAGATACTCTTTCACCATACCCAATAGTCGAAATAGTTTAGCTTCTATTTTGGACATATATCTTCATTTTTTTGAAATAACATCAAAGCGTACTAGTTTTTTCAAATTTATAGGTTATAGCCTATGAGTTTTGAAATATTTTGCTAAAAAATAAAATTTTAATTTGTATGTATAATTAGATACTCTTTCACAGTACATAATAGCCAAAATAGTCTAGCTTCTATTACGGACACATTTCATCATATTTTTGAATCAACATCAAATCGTACTAGTTTTTTGAAATTTGTGAGTTATAGCCTTCAAATTTTGAAATATTATCAAAAAAAAACATTTGTAATTGTAAGTTTAATTGGATACTCTTTCACCATACCCAATAGTCGAAATATTTTATCTTTTATTTTAGACATATATCTTCATTTTTTGGAACTAACATCAAACCGTACTAGTTTTTTGAAATTTGTATGTTATAGCCTTTGAGTTTTGAAATATTTTGCTAAAAAATAAAAATTGTATTTGTAAAAATAATTAGATACTATTTCACAATACCAAATAGCCAAAATAGTCTAGCTTCTATTATGGACACATTTCATCATCTTTTTGTATCAACATCAAACCGTACTAGTTTTTTGAAATTTGTGAGTTATAGCCTTCGAATTTTGAAATATTATCCCAAAAAAATAAATTTGTAATTTTAGGTTTAATTAGATACTCTTTCACCATACCCAATAGCCGAAATAGTTTACCTTCTATTTTGGACATATATCTTCATTTTTTGGAACTAACATCAAACCGTACTAATTTTTTGAAATTTGTATGTTATAGCCTTTGAGTTTTGAAATATTTTGCTAAAAAATAAAATTTGTATTTCTAAGTATAATTAAATACTTTTTCACCATATCAAATAGCCAAAATAGTCTAGCTTCTATTATGGACACATTTCATCATCTTTTTGAATCAACATCAAACCGTACTAGTTTTTTGAAATAGGTGGGTTATAGCCTTCGAATTTTGAAATATTATCCTAAGAAAATAAAATTGTAATTGTAGGTTTAAGTTGATACTCTTTCATCATACCCAATAGTCGAAATAGTTTACCTTCTATTTTGGACATATATCTTCATTTTCTGGAACTAACATAAACCGTACTAGTTTTTTGAAATTTGTATGTTATAGCCTTTGAGTTTTGAAATATTTTGCTAAAAAATAAAATTTATATTTCTAAGTATAATTAAATACTCTTTCACCATACCAAATAGCCAAAATAGTCTAGCTCCTAGTTTGGACACATTTCATCATCTTTTTGAATCAACATCAAACCGTAATAGTTTTTTGAAATTTGTGAGTTGTAGCCTTCGAATTTTGAAAATATTATCCTACAAAAATAAATTTGTAATTGTAGGTTTAATTAGATACTGTTTCACCATACCCAATAGTCGAAATAGTTTGGACATATATCTTCATTTTTTTGAAATAACATCAAAGCGTACTAGTTTTTTCAAATTTATAGGTTATAGCCTATGAGTTTTGAAATATTTTGCTAAAAAATAAAATTTTAATTTGTATGTATAATTGGATACTCTTTCACCATACATAATAGCCAAAATAGTCTAGCTTCTATTATGGACACATTTCATCATATTTTTGAATCAACATCAAATCGTACTAGTTTTTTGAAATTTGTGAGTTATAGCCTTCAAATTTTGAAATATTATCCAAAAAAAAAAACATTTGTAATTATAGGTTTAATTAGATACTCTTTCACCATACCCAATAGTCGAAATAGTTTAGCTTCTATTTTGGACATTTATCTTCATTTTTTGGAACTAACATCAAACCGTACTAGTTTTTTGAAATTTGTATGTTATAGCCTTTGAGTTTTAAAATATTTTGCTAAAATATAAAATTTTAATTTGTATGTATAATTAGATACTCTTTCACCATACATAATAGCCAAAATAGTCTAGCTTCTATTATGTACACATTTCATCATATTTTTGAATCAACATCAAATCGTATGAAATGTGTCCATAATAGAAGCTAGACTATTTTGGCTATTTAGCAAAAAATTGTATGTGGATGGTTAATTAGATACTCTTTCACCATAACAAATAGCCAAAATTTTCTAGCTTCTATTTTGGACACATTTCATCATAATGTATTTGTATATACATACAAATACATATTTTATATTTTAGCAAAATATTTCAAAACTCAAAGGCTATAACATACAAATTTCAAAAAACTAGTACGGTTTGATGTTAGTTCAAAACAATGAAGATATATGTCCAAAATAGAAGCTAGACTATTTTGGCTATTTGGTGTGGTGAAAGAGTATTTAATTATACTTAAAAATACAAATTTTATTTTTTAGCAAAATATTTCAAAACTCAAAGGGTATAACATACAAATTTCAAAAAACTACTACGGTTTGATGTTGATTCAAAAAGATGATGAAATGTGTCCAAAATAGAAGCTAGACAATTTTGACTATTTGTTATGGTGAAAGAGTATCTAATTAACCATACACATACAAATTTTATTTTTTAGCAAAATATTTCAAAACTCATAGGCTATAATCTACAAATTTCAAAAAAATAGTACAGTTTGATGTTAGTTCAAAACAATGATAATATATGTCCAAAATAGAATAATATTATCGTAATAGTTTTGCGATTAGGATTTGAAGTTTGCAACTACATCCCCAATACATGTGGAATTATATGGGCTTGCAATTTTTACAAAAACAACCAAATGCCCCTACCCTTTTTGGGTCGTGCACGTTCCTACATGTGCCGCTATAATATTTAGGAGTTTTAGATGCTTGGCAAATTAAATTGCATGCTTCATTACCTTTCAGGCTAAGTTGATTACAAGCTTCGGGTAATTTGAAACGATCTTCTAGTACGTTGGTACATGTAGTTTTAGGTCCGCACTGTTTACAGAAACAACCTTGTTTTTTTTCGCCTGGAGACAACGGCAAGCATTGGCCGTCAGTATACATAGGAGGTTCGCATTCTAATCGGCATAGTCCGCGACCGGTACCTTGATCACAACGTTCGTTTACCGCGGCAGAATTATGTAGGACGTTTCGACAAGAATTGTCTGTCTTAGCCTTTCCTCTTGATATTCCTGATGCATATTAGTGATTAATATGTAAGAAACTACATTCAAATCTCATCGCTAAGAAAAATGCATGTACTAGACGATATTACATTTTCGATTTCTTATATAAAATTTTAAATCTTTCAAAAATAGAATATTTTTTCGTTTTATAAATTTAGTTTTCTTCTAAAGCGTAAACACTACACAAACTCTAAACGAGAAAGAAATTTCATGTTTTTTTTTGTATATGAACTAATATTTCTTGTTTAATATGTTTAAAGATGTGATTTTATTTATAAATCAAAATACACAGTAGTCATCAAATCAAACCCAAATCATATATTAGCTAGACGATCAAAGAATTCATAGATCATAATGTATATTACCTGTTGAAATCAACAAGAAAATCACCATAGGAGTAATAAAACCAACCACCTTCACACCATTAAACATTTTGTTTGCTTTTAATTTGTTTTTCCTTTTCTTTTGATGCAATGCTTATGATAAGCATCTAATACTTATCATACATAAATTGTTTTCTCCCAAAAGTAGAAAACATAAAAGATAATGATGTCCATAAATTTCCCGATAAAAAGGTGAAAAATGGACAAAAATAGCAAACATTGAACCATATATTTCTCTTCAGTGTGTTCTATTTTTTTTTAATCTTTAGTTCATTTTAATTCGTACTAGGGGATAGCTTGCATGTTGCGCAAACTTTTTTCATGATTTAGATATGTTGCAAATAATTTTCGTAATATTATAAAATATTTTGTTAGTATTTTGGTATTTTTCTATTTATTGAATTGCCCAAATGATCTTAAGAAAAATATTTAGTCTTATACCAATGTTATTCTATAAGCCTATCTAATCATACAAAGAATAATATTATATAGTTGAAAATTTAAAGCATCAGCTTTGATTAAGAATAAGTTATATAATAGTGAATGGTTATCAACATATTTTCGATGTGTGAAGTTGGAATAAATCCATTTTATCGTAAGCATTTTATCAGCTTCGCATTTGCAAAGTCCCATCATAAATCCTTTTCTTTAGCAAAACTTTCGTTACTTACCTAATTATATTTTTTGGCATGTTACTTACATAACCGTAAAAATAAAAATTAGATATATTTGAAATATATTTTGATCATTTCTTAAACAACATAACCGTAAAAATAAATTTAAAATATTACAAACGAAAAATACATTATTTTTTTATTATATATTCATTCCACACTTTTTTGTCTTCTGCTGATATCAATTTTTTTTCCTTCTGCGGAATTTCTTTAAATTCTTCAAATCCAAATGGTGTAAAAAATAAAGGATTCTGCTACCTTCCGCAGATTCTTCCTATTCCTCCAACACCATTGAAGTTTATTATTGATGTAGTAATAATAAATGTTTATTGTGTTGCGCTTAGGATTTGAAGTTTGTAACTATCCCCGATGCTTATGGTGGTGATATAAATGAAATATTACTAATGACCAAATTTGCAAAGTCGACAGTGGCAACCATATTCTTTTTTGGTTTTTTTATCTTTTAGACATACGCCGTTAACAAATTGAGGTTTTTGTTGTTTGCAAGCTTGATGGCATAGTTTGGCACCGTTACGTTTACTACAAGTTCCAGTTATGTTGGAAGAAGGATTACTGAAGTACCTACAATTTGCATATACTGATGTTGCTCGTGGTATTCCTGATGCATTAGTTAATCAAAATATGTAAGAAACATTCCTCAAACAAAATGCATATATTACATTACACATTATTGGTTTCTTATACACAACTTTCAATCTTTGAAAAAAAAAAAAAAAAACATATCTTTCGTTTTTTAAATTAGTTTTAAAAAAAAGTAAAAACGCTAACACAAACTCAAAACGAAAAGAGTATTTTCTTTTTTATATGTTTAAAGATATAGGTTTATTTGAAAAGAATACTAGGACTTAAAAGAGATTAATGACCCAATTGGACCCAATTGATTAATGGAAACAAAAAAGTCTGTGTTGCACAAAAAAAAAACATAAAATCAAATAAACTTCAAAGAGATTCGTAGATCATAATGAATATTACCTGATAAAATCAACCATAAAACTATAGGAATGACAAAAACAACGATGTTTACACCTTTAAACATTTTTTGCTTTCAAGTTTTGTCTTTTAGTTTTTTTTTTTTTAAACAATTTGTCTTTTTCCCCTTTTTGATAGAATGCTTATGACACAATCATCTAACTCTTATATATACTTATTTTTCTTATAAAACAGAAAAATAGAAAAAATATCATCCATAACATTTCCTATAAAAAAGTTAGAAATGAAAGAAAATAGCAAACATTAAACCACATATTTCTCTTCGCTGTTTTCTATCTCTATATTTAGTTCATTTTTAATTCGTACTAGTGAATAGTCTGCACTATGCACAAACTTTTTTCATAATTCAGTTGTGTTACAAATAACTATAGGCGAGCCCAAGCTCTTGAATATCTTTGACCAACTCTTATACATCAGCTTTACATTTTCAAAGTCCTCACTAGCTAAATATTTTTTGCTAATAACAATTCTTATATCTCCACAACAAAAATCCATCTATTCTCAAGAAATTTACGAAATGGGGCATTGGTCTTTTAATAGCTAGGGATGTGTATTGAAAAAATTCGTATTGGTTTGAAGTAATACAATCTAAAGGCTACGAAGACTTTGATCATATGCTCCCAACTACACAAAGGATCATGATTCCGCGGAGGTCTCGAGTCCTAGTATATATAATATAAATAATGATAATGAATAATGTTATTGCTCATAAGATTTGGTATTACTATATGATATAAATATTACAATGTTCTTTTGACTTTTATTTTTATTATTGATGGATGATAATTATGAATCTTAATAATCTTGTGCTTAGCATTTTCGATAGTAGCAACCTTTTCCTGACTTTAAAGTCCATGGATCATACATCTCTGAACATACACCATCAGTATATTTTACCCCTTTAGTTAATTTGCAAACTTGATTGCATAGTAGGACACCGTTAGGTTTATTACAAGCTGCGGTTAACCACACATAATTTTGTAGTTCTTCCATACAAGAATCTCCTCTTGATATTCCTGATGCATAAGTGATCAAAAATATGTAAGTAAAACATTCAAGTCCTCTGGTTAAGGAAAATGCATATATTGTGAGATGATCATCTCATTACATTACATTTTCGATTTCTTATACAAAACTTTCGTTCTTCGAAAAAGATAGAAATGGGCTTCAAATTCTCGACCAAGTGGTAATGCAGCTTCCTTGGGCATCAATGACCATCCCAAGTTTTCCCACTTGCCACAATTACAAGAGCTTTATTTTCGATTGGTCATAATACTTGTATATTGTTCATCGTCCATCTATTATTATTCATTGGTTAAAGATGGATAATGAATATTTTTTATACTTTTAAGGTTTTTTGCAAATAAACCTTCCAAGTAGTTAGGATTTGTAAGTTTACCCTTCAGATCATTAAACCTTTTTTTTTTTTTTTTTTTTTGGTCAAAATAAAATTCATTCATAAGCAAATGTTTTAGGGTAAACCGGTGTTAACCAGCCCCTGATACAGAATTGACTTAGCTAAAGCATCAGCCTCGATGTTACAAGCTCGAGGTTTGAAATTGAAGGAGAGAACATTGAGCTCGAGGGAGAGGCTTGCGATGTCACGCAAGGTCCCAAACAGCTCGAGGTGATTCCCACTCGAATTGATGAGCTGAATCAAGGATTTTGAGTCTGAAACGAAGTTCAGGTCTCTGAAATTCCGATCCCTGAGTTGAAACAGGGCTTCTCGGATTGCTAGTGATTCCGCTAATAGTGGAGACGAAACATTCTCCATATAACGAGATCCTTGGGCGATGATTGAGTTACTATCTCGAAGAATCCAACCTAAACCTGTAGCTCGATCACCTGGTCGCCAAGCTGCATCGGTGTAGCAGATTAGTTTTGATTGTGGGATGTGCGGCTGATTCTGGGTCACGATCGAGGTCCCTGCACTTAGTGAGTTGTTTGCTTCGATCCATTCCTTTGCTGATGATATTGCTTTATTGATAGACTCCTCCGCCGTAAAGGTCCGATTGTTGTGAACTTTGTTGTTTCTCGTAATCCACAGGGTCCAGAAGATCCAAGGGATTAGAGGTCCCTCCACGATTCCAGTAGGAGGGAGACAGACGAAATTCTTCGAGCTTGATAGAGCCGCAGCTATGTCCGTGATGTTCAAGGAGGTGACAGGTTCTGCAAAGGGTGCAAGGGACCATACTTCTCGGGCAAATCTGCAGTGGAGGAATAGGTGATTGGAAGTTTCAGGCTCCCCACAGTGTGTACAGGTAATCATATTAGTTACACCTCTTGCTGCTAGATTCTCACCCACTGCTAAGGCTTTGCTTAACAACTTCCACAGAAACAGCTTGAGCTTCTGGGATATATTTTGGTTCCAAACCAAACCATTCCAATTAATAGTTGTTTGTGGTTGGACTATTGCAGGTTGGTTGAGCTCTCTGGCTAAGTGGTAGCCAGACTTTACAGTGTAGGTACCAGACGCTTGTCCCAGCCAGACGTGTGCATCAGCAGCATCAGTTAAGCTCGGTTTAATGCTAAGAATGCTGGATTTGTAATTGGGTAGGAGGGCCTCAACCTTTGAAAGGTCCCATTCAGCTTTCTCTGGCAAGAAGAGGTCTGAGACAAATAGACCTGCATCCTGTCTATTGGGTGGTCCAACTGGTCTCTCTGGTAATAGTGAAGAGAGCCAGGGTTCAGTCCAGATCTTTGTTGATTTCCCATTACCAATAGCTTTCCCAAGGTTTTGTTTTAGCAGGTCCTTGCCTATGATAATACTTCTCCATCCATGTGAGGCAGATTTGGGAGTGGAGCATTCCAGGAACGACTTTGATTTGCAGTACTTGCCCGTGAGTATCCTAGCAAGCAGGCAGGAAGGCGTAGTAAGTATTTTCCAGCTTACTTTTGCCAATAAGGCATCATTGAAAACTTGGATATCTCTAAGTCCCAATCCACCTTGACTTTTGTTCCTAGTCATTTTTTCCCATGATATCCAGCACATGCTTTTCTTCTCTTGTTTCTTGTCCCACCAGAATCTTGTCATGGCAGATTGAATTCTTTTACAGAGGCCAGTAGGAAGTTTGAAGCATGTCATGGTATATGTAGGCATTGATGCTAGAACCGATTTGAGTAGGGCTAGCTTGCCAGCAGAGGACAAGAATTTGGAGGACCAGCTCACTGCTCTTTGTCTGATGCGTTCTACAATCAAGCTAAAAAGGTCTTTTTTCTTTCTCCCAAAGTGTTCTGGCAATCCTAGGTACTTCCCAAGACCTCCTTCTTTGGATATAGCTAATTCATTCTTCACTCTTAACTTGATTTCCTGAGGAGTTTTGGATGAGAAGGTGATAGAAGACTTCTGGCTATTTATCATCTGTCCAGAGGCCAGTTCATACTCCTTGAGGATGCTTGCCAAGGCCTTGCAACTCTGTGTGTTAGTTCTACAGAAGAACATGGTATCGTCTGCGAAGAGGAGGTGGTTGATGCTGGGGCTTCCTTTTGCTACTTTGAGTCCAGATAAGTTTCCTTCAAACTCTGCTTTTCTGCATAATCCAGTAAGAACCTCACTGCAAAGGATGAAGAGGTATGGTGACAAAGGGTCACCTTGTCTGATTCCCCTTGTAGGATTTATTGATCCCTTAGCTGTTCCGTTGAGTAGGAAAGAGTAGGTCACTGTTGTAACGCATTGCATGATCCAAAGAACCCATTTAGGATGGAATCCTAGTCTTTCAAGGACTAGTTGGATGAAGTCCCACTCAAGCCTGTCATAGGCTTTACTCATGTCAGTCTTAACTGCCATTGAACATCTTTTTGTAGCTTTTGAGTTTTTTAGATAATGCAGAACTTCATGCGTGATCAGCACGTTGTCTGCGATAGCCCTTCCTTGAACAAAGGCTGACTGGTTTTCTGATATGATCTCTTTCAGGACAGGTTGCAGCCGCTTTGTTAGGATCTTTGAGATGATCTTGTAGTACACACTGCATAAGGCAATAGGTCTGAATTCCGGTAAGGTTTTAGCCCTATTTACCTTTGGTATGAGTCTGATATGTGTTTGGTTGATTATCTCAGGGAGAGTTCCTTCTTGGAAGAAGTGTTGGACTTCCTGTATAACATCAGGTCCCATAATGGTCCAGTTGGCTTGGAAGAACCCTGCTGAGAAGCCATCTGGGCCTGGAGCCTTGTCTGGATGAATGGAGAAGGTTGCATTCTTTATTTCTCTAGCCGATGGAGCCTTAATCAGCTTCAGGTTAGTCTCATCAGAGATAGTCTTCTTTAGAGCCTTGTGGACTGTGTTTGCTCTGTCTCCTGGTTGTGAGGTAAACAGATTTCTAAAATAGTTAGATATAACCTTTTCTATTTCTTCTTCCTCATACACTGTTTCACCTTCTTGGTTTTGTAGCATAGTGATTTTGTTGATTGTTCTTCTTGCTTTGGTGGTGGCATGGAAGTAGCCTGAGTTTCTATCCCCAAGATTCAACCAAAGTTGTCGGCTTTATCAATCTTCCAAGTAAAATGTCAACCGGCAGTATAACCTTCTTATATTTACCGTGTAAGTTTGAGTGACTAAAATAGTACTATTTCCGCCCATATTAGATAATCTTTTATAGTGATTTTTTTGTATCAAATTAGTTGATATGTTCAAGTTTCTATGCAAAATTTATTGTGTTTTAATTGATTTTGACTGTTTGAATTCTACATATTATTTTTTCATTAGTTAAATTATTTTGGAGTTGATAAAACATATTTTATATTGAAAAAAATAGAAAATTAAATATTTTATTTGTGTGTAAAAACCTTAAAGATCATCTAATATGGGACAAATGGAGTATTACTTATTTTGTTGGTCGGTGATATAGGTTAAATTATTAAATATATACATACATTTAGGATTTACAAGACAAGTGTATTGAGATAATAATTAGCCCTAATAATTACAGAGGGCAAAATTAATATAATTGTTACAGTGTAATTCGTTAAAAACAAAAATCTCAGTACGTAAATACATATTAAACGGTACTTTTTGATATAAAATTATGTCCTAGTGTAGTCAACATAGAAGGTCCATTATTCGTATTTCGTAGGCTTACCTCTTCTTCTTCTTTCTACCATATGACGTTAGTTATTTATCCTTTTTCGTTCATTTTTATTGCCTTTTTTCTCTTTTTCCATAGTGTTCTCTTTAAAGTCTAAACACCACTAGGGGTCAAATGTGACCGTTCCTAAAGTATCGGGGGAATATTCTAGCTACATTAAAAAATTTATAAAGTAATATTCGATAAAGTAATAAACTCGATAAAATAATAAATTTTGTCGGTCCCGAATCGGGCCAGTGCAAAATTTCGACAAAATTTAACACAACCCGATAAGATGATAAGATAAAACTTTTTTTCAAAAATCTTATACAAATACACGGTCCCATTAAGTTCATAAAACAATAACTGCTATATATTTCTTTCATTTCATAGTAAGTGATATTTTAAAAGAAACAAATTGCTTCAAAATATATTATATTTTCAACTTTTCATAGAGATTAATTATCTTTTTATTGTTTTTAACCATTTATATTTAATAAATTTTTTTATTAGTAGTTAAATTATGTTTTATTATGAATTTATCAATTAATTAATTTATTTATTTATTTTAAGCATTACTGATAAAGTAATAACTATATAAAGTAATAAATTTTGGTGGTCCCAACATTATTACTTTATAGAGTTTTTACTGTATAATATAATTACCATAAAAAAAGGAATAATTCTAGCTTAACATAAGTAATTACAAGGTGCACTTTTTGTTAATGTACAACCAAACCTTACATTTCCATCTTGTGAATCATTCGCTTTTTATTTTTGTATGTTTCATTAATCGAGTCTTACACAAATGGGAACTTAACTTTAAACCACAACTTTACATCTTAAACAATTACTAAATTATGAGAAAGAAAAAACAACTAAATTTGTTTCGTCAAAGTTTCGTTATCTCTTCTGTCTTAAAAGTTGGTTACACTAATAAAAAGCGATTTTGTCTTACTCATGCTGGCGTGGAAGAACAATATGTTAAACTCCCATTTAAATAGTAATGTTTTGTTTAATGCAATTAAAGCATCATGACCGATTTTTATGACCTAAAAGTTTTTTGATATTGGATTCAGACTATACTTTTAGACTAAAAGATTTTGAGTTGCGTTAATTAGATCATCATGTAGTATAATTCGAGACCTATAGAAAAACCATTCCAATCTTTAAAAAAACGATGATATATATTAAATGAGATATGTGTCATGTGTGTGATGGTTTTGAATACTAACAAAATAAAATAAATATATATGTGTAAATATAGATTTTTGTTACAAAGAGCGTGCAAAGAAAATTATTTTTGTCGATGTTAATTTTTGTTTGAATGTTTAATTTTTAATTAGACTTTAACATGCACATGTATACAAGAAAACCACTTTAAAATACGTCAAAGTTGATGAATAATAAAGAATAACGTTTTGAAACGTGAAAACGTCAATTAAATAGTTTATGATTCATCACCCGTAGAAACTTATAAAATCCATCACTCTCTAATTAATTAAAGGAAGGTTATTTATATATATATATATAAAAGATTGGTATAACACAAATATATTGTTTAATAAATTGAAACCACTTTCACGTTATTACTATTTTGATGTCGTTGTCTCCTCTGTTTTCTGGATTTCTTTGATTTGGCTGCTCTTATGTTGGTTCTTTACTACATTGTCGTTACCTCCGTGAATTTTTCTCCGCCTCTTCTGTTTGCTGGTTAAGGGGATGTGAGCCGCGTTTTGGTCTGCTAGACTTCTGGTTGTGCCTCAAGATTTCAGTTCTACTTTGTGCTTATGTTTGTTTAGCTTTTTATGTTCTATGGGTAAATTTGTCGGAGTGCTTTTGGCGATGTGATTTGAGCTTAGGGTGACTCTTCTACTTTCCTCCTAAATCAATAACCTTTTCTTCTTTGTGTTAGTATTTGTTTCATTGGCAAAGATTTGTCTACATAAAAATCTTTAGTTCCATACACTTTGTTTTGTGTTGTAATCGTTATGACTTTAGTCTACCATTATAATATATCAGATGATAAAAAAAAAATTTGAAAACCGCCGTAATATATAGTGGATAAATTTTGATGGATGATAGGTTATATATATTAATAGGGATGTGTTTTCATATTATTGATTTGTGAAGTGTGAACAAGCCTATTTAGCTTTTGGGACCAAGTGGGTCCAATTTCTTTTGGAATTTTGGGAACCCTTAAGACAAGCAATGTCTTTATGTGCTTTCGGTGTCTCGTTATATTTTCTTCTGAATTTTAAAATGGCTGTATACACCATAATACTATATAATTAATTAATTATTCCATCCATATTTACTTGTTAATTAGTTTCCCCCATAGTTGAAACCATTGTGCTATATATATCAATCGTTCCACAACCATTCAACACTCTACCAACCTTCTCTTCTCTTAATTTTTCACTAATCATTTTTGATTTCTTTCTAGTTATTCTCCGATTTAAATTAAGTCAGAGAACCCTTTTCTTTAGTCGCTCAAATTCAGCTTTTATTCTTCGATATTTCCAAAATTTTACCTTCATTTTGTGTATATTTTTTCTCTTTAAAATATATTTTCAAAAAGGAAGAGTTTTGGGGAAATTTCGGTTGATTTTTGTAATCATACGATTTCTTTCAGACAATGATCTTGTCACAAAAAGGATGCAATCAACGTGAGTTGCAACCTTTTCTTAAGAACATATCAAGTGTCGAAAAAAGTTTTTATTTTTGGATTTTCCAAATATTTAATAGGTTTAGTTTTGGTACTTAATAAATTATTTGGTCTCTATACGTCTCCCTTGTGACACAAACAACAAGTGTGAATTCTGCAAATGGGAAGTTCATGTTTACCTCCAGGATTTAGATTTCATCCAACTGATGAAGAGCTCATAGGCTATTACTTAAGTAGAAAAGTAGAAGGTCTCGAGATGGAGCTCGAAGTCATTCCTGTTATCGATTTATACAAATTCGATCCTTGGGAGTTACCAGGTACTGTATATATCAAACATGTTTTAATGACCAATCTTATCTAACTAAACTTGTTTTTACTTTTACTTTTTAGATAAATCTTTCCTTCCGAATAGAGATATGGAATGGTTCTTTTTTTGTTCAAGGGACAAAAAGTATGCGAACGGTTCTCGAACCAATAGAGCTACAAACGCTGGTTACTGGAAAGCAACCGGTAAAGACCGGAAAATTACTTGTAAATCATCACCGGGATTAATCGGATACCGAAAAACTCTAGTTTTCTACCAAGGTCGTGCTCCATTAGGCGACAGAACTAATTGGTTTATGCATGAATATCGCCTCTGCGACGATGATCTTTCGCAAAAATCACCAAACTTCAAGGTAAGAAATTTATGGTTAGCTATAATACAATTGATCAACTCCATAATATCTTCGTTTCTTTGTATCAATGGGAAAAAAAACGTAAAAATCATATGTAGATCTTTTACTTTCAGGGAGCTTTCGCGTTATGTCGTGTAGTTAAGAAAAATGAACTCAAGACCAATTCGAAAACGTTAAAAAACAAAACCGAACAAGAACTCGGTTCAGGTTACTCTAGCCTCGCCACTTCTCCTTGTCGCGATGAAACGACGCAGTTTCATTCCTTCAAGCCTTATTCTACCACAAATGACGCTTCTAGCATTTGGATTTCTCCTGATTTCATCCTTGATTCGTCAAAGGTACCACCTATTAAATCTTAAACCAATCCGCTTTTGTACATACACTACATACCGGTCTATTAATATTGTTTTGGTACGTTTTGTGATATTTCATTATAGGATTATCCTCAAATTCAGGACGTTGCTTCTGAGTACTTTCCCAACTATCATTTTCCAGTTACATCTGAGGATTTTCGGGCGAGTTCTTCTTATTTGAACGTTGATCAGGACATTGATCAATTAGTGCAAACCGGTTATTGGACAAATTATGAATATGACCAAACCGGTTCATTCGATTTTACTCAAACATTTTCTAGCTAGAAAGAAATGTGTGGGTCTCTCTTCAAGACAAAAACGCCTTTTAACGTTGGAGTCTACGAAGAAGATAAAATTTGGAATCTCTTGCATTTTATTTCGAGAGTATAATTATTTTGGTTTTGGTTTTAATTTTTATTTTAGTAATGAATATATATAGTGTGCTATGGAATGACTATTTAAAATTCCCTATTTGTAAAACTTTGAAAGATTGTTATATATAGATAGTCTTATTTTTATGTTCGGGTGGCTTTTCTATAACATACAGTAGAACCTCGATAAATTAATACTCGATAAATTAATAAACACCATAAATTAATAAATTATCCCGGTCCCGAGTCGGGCCAATGTAAAAATCAACTCAATTTGATAAAATGATAAGATAATAATTTTTTTGAAACTCCTATGTAAAATATGGTCCTAATAATAGTATAAATTAATAATCATATATAATTATGTATATATATATATGATAATGTACTAAACATGGTTTTAGTGATTTTTGTTTTAACTTAAAAATGAAAATCTCATTAGACCTTATCTTTTAATTTAAGGTAAAGTGTTACATCAAAAACTTTTATAATTGTTTTTTCGATCTTTACCATAAACTTGTACATCAAAATGAATTCACGTAATTTAACTATATTTTTATCCAAGAAAATTAGCATGGCTCTTACATCAATGCATATCTACGAGGAAATACGTTTCATAAGTAAATATGTATTTATTTGTGAGGCTTTTTTATTTCCACTTTGCCACATGCATCGAGGATGCAAAGTATTATGCAAACCTTCTATAAAAAATATGGTAAAGTGTTACATCAAAAACTTTTATAATTGTTTTTTCGGTCTTTACCATAAACTTGTAAAAATTATAGGCAAAATAATTGATTTTTTATAATAACGCTTTCTAAATGTATTCATCGACATTAAGGATAATAACTATGATTTTTTCTAAATTTTATACATAGTATACCATTTTAATTTGATCGTCTATTATGATATTATCATCTACTCTATTGCGATAATCAAAAATTTTAATCAAAATTTCATCAATTTGCAAATAGATTCATTAAATTCCATAATATAACATTATTCAAAAAAAAAAATTAAGAATTTTTTTACCTAAAACGGATTTCTCTTTATAAATTAATAATTATTAATTTATCGATAAAATAATATTCTCCCTAAATTAATAAATTATTCCGGTCCCAACATTATTAATTTATAGAGGTTTTACTGTATATGCAAAGAGAATCACATTTCTGCCAATCATTAGTTGGACCAAACTTATAACCTTTTTAAACCAACATTTTTGGGAAGTGATAACAATCATTTGCAATACAAAATCAATTTTTTTTTAAAAAAAAGCAACTGAATTCGGGACCATTTCATTTTTAAAAACGTTATGTAAATATGTATGTGGTTTTCAAAAATCCGTAAAGGGAATTTGGAAAAAGAAAAAGACAAATAGTTGAAAATTCAAAACTAAATATGTAAAAAGGGGAAAATGTGACGCATCATTTTGTTTGAAGATGTATGAAAGCCTAAAAGTTTGCATTTTTCACTTGTTTAATGAGCTTTATTATTAACTAGGAAATAATTGTAGGCATGAGAGATAAATGATAATGGATTAAGTCTTATTAGTGAATTCTATAAACTAACAAACGAAAAAAGGTCCATTCCTCAATCCTCATTCCCATCGTCAACTAATTTTTTATTCATCAATCGTTTCTAAGATACACCTAAATCCAAAAAAATAAAACCAAATTTAATTCTTGATGTTCGTTACTTCACTCCGCACCACTAACACTGATCACTACATTAGCCGTTTTTTCGCATCGAAAATCGTCAGTTGTCGAATCTCGTGTGTTATCGTACTCCTTGAAACACGCGATCCTTCCTAATTCCTCCACTTCCTCGATCACATTATCTAGCCTCGCCACCATTTCCACTAGCAATGAGGCAAATGCCGCGAATGGCAAAGCCTCTGAGAATTCGAGGTTAGTCATCACCGCGATTTTACTCAATTGGGGCCGTAACATTCTCCTCTCTCCCGTTGTTGATGACATTTCCGAGCTATTGTTATTGTTCTTGCACGATCTTCGGTATTCCATTAAAGCTGAAGTGTCGGTCCGAAAACTCGATAACGAAACGGCGCCGTTTTGGCCTTGGCGCGAACGGTGTTCGGTATTTGGAAATGAAACGTAGCCGTTTAGGTTTTTCTCAATACTACTGTTGTTTCCTTGTGAAACGGAGCCGTTTAGGTGTTTGTTATTGTTGTGTTGTGAAACGGTACCGTTTTGGTGTTTATTGTTGTTATGGCGATGGAGATTGGAGCCAAGGAAGAGTTTAGGCTGAGACTTGATTGCGGAGTTAAGGTCTTGGAGTGCCACGTGGAGATGATCGGAGAGAATTTCCGGTGAACAATGACGGTGGTTTGAGATGCTATCTGCGAGTTCCGACAATGCTTTGCATACTTCTCCGGCTAGTCTTACACAAGGATCCTTGAATAGAGCACGAACCGATCTTGGAGTCTTGAAATAACAAAACAAATATAAAAGATTAGTTTAATTTTAATCACAAACATACATTACTAACTACGAATTATGTTTGATTAATGATTATGAATGTTTTTAAAGTTTTTTATGGTTATACTCTTTATTAACACATTTATAATTTTGTTCTTTCATTTAATAACATATAAACAAAACGGTTTAGATTCTTGTATTTGCATTGAAAATACAAAACGAGTGTTCTTAAAAGAAGAAATTTTTTTTTTCTTTTAATACCATTTTTATTATGAGACGGAAGTAATATTACTTTGATATTAAAACTTACTTGAATTTCAGTTTGTAAACAACCATGAAGAGCAACAACAGTGTAACCAAATTGACGAAGAACGGCTCCAACTTTGACATATTGTTGACATGGAAATCTATGACATCGTCTCGTGTGTCTTGGCTCCCAATTTGCATATAATGCCTGTTACATGTTTTTTTTATTTCATATAATTTTAGAAATAACTTATCTTGCAATAGAGAAGAATTATAAAAATACTTACAAGAGTTTCATCAGTGGATTTGGAATCTAAAACAGCTTGATACCCTTCATAGATTCTGTCTTTTGAATCTGATTTTTCTTTCTCTTTCTCCTCAAAGTACTCACTCACACATGCTATAACGTACATAAATAAAAAGTATAAAAAAGTGAATTATGTAATATTTTACAAGATTTCATAATAAGTCACATAAAAATTCTAAAATACAACATAACTACAAATTTATTGTGAAAATACGACAACATTGCAAAAACCATAAATTTTGTGGTATTTTGGAATTTTTAAAAAGATTATGTAAATATTTGCATAGTTTAATATGGTTGGTTTAGATGTTAAAAACAAAAGATAAAATGTGAATTTTTTCAGAATTGTCTAGTTAATACTAAATGTTACCTTCTATAGAGCTAGAGAGGCCTTGAAGTTTAGCGACGGTGGTCTTGTGGAGATCTTCACCGGACCAAATCGGAAAAACCAAAAGGCTCATGAAAAGACAGATTCCGCAACCAACGGCTATAGTATAGAATCTATCGTGTGCTATGGTTATCACACTATCTACTCGATAACTCGAAACCGTTATAAGATTGAATGTCAAGAGAAATATTACTACACCGTAATCGTAATTCTTCTTTATGTATGGTATAAATCTTATATAAGTAGCAAGCGCACCTGAGAACACAAATTCGTAGTAGTTTATTGTTAAATTCTTATAGATTAGTTCATGATTAAAGCCTTTAATTCAATAACAAGAAAAAACACACACCAATGATAAAAACGGAAGTGCCAATGAAAATAGCTCGAAGAACTTTTCCGGAATCATTAGCTACAAACTCAATGAAAAATGCCAAAGATCCCGCGATTAGTGTCCCTAATCCTCTATTAAGCCCTTTGCATAACGTTGCACCTAAAGAATCAAGAAAGTAAAACACAAATTAATTTTGTAAGCATTTGTATTTCATTAGCTATGTATACTTTAGTAAACTCGATTTGAAATCAATATAATTATTACGACGATTTAACTCAAGTAAAAATATACGTTTAGGGAATTTACCGGCAGAGAACTCGAGGACGACGACAACGGTCATGACGGCCCAAATGGCATTGCTTCCAATGCCTTTGAAGAGAGGTTCCATGAGATATAACAAAGAGACAAGTGTTAAGGCGAGACCTACTTTAAGGGCATGTATAACTCTCCTAGGATCTTGTTTTCCAACATCCCAAAGCCTTTTCGGAATCTTCTTAATCTTCTCAGAAGGTTCTAGAACTTTCCACTTTGGTTTTCTCAAATCTTCCTCCATCTCAATGTTTCCTACGTGAACCTTGTTCGACATCTTCAAAGAGAGAGAGCTAAGTGGTTTTTTCTCTCTCTCTCTCTCTTTTTTTTTTTGTAATAAGAGTATACCAGATTAGAATATGTTGTTATTGTCTTACGCTCTATATATAGCTCTTTGTGTGTATGTGTGTATATAGATAGATGGATCTATGGTGTTTTACGTATGTAATACATAGACAATATAGCTGTCCACAAGAAACATTGAGCTAGTACGTGTGATTGTGTTGGTTGAACTACAAGAACCTCATTTAGGTTTGGTAATTTAATATCTTTTTACGTGTCATGATTTTACAATATCGTCATTATGTTAAGTGTATAACAATTTTTTTTTATCATTTTACTTATTACGATTTTACCTCTGTATGTATATATGCTTTTACATAATTACTTTTTTAGATACAATATTTTATATTCTCTTTTGGCAAGTGAGGAAAGACTAGATTGATGGGTTTCACATGACTTATAATTATTGATGGTAATATTAAACTAAAGTAAACCTTTTCCCCATTTATTCACAAGATCGCAATAAAATAAGTCAAAAGTTATTGAAAACGATATTAAACTACAATACGTCCCATAATGCTATTAAACTTTAATTAGAGATCCAATTATTATTATTTTTTTTTTTTTTGTCACGAACGCACTTAACCTTAATGATTACACGAATACGGTTGCATCAGTGAACCACAAAGGAATAGAAGTGCTAATATAAGAAAACACCGATTTGCGGAGACGAGCATTCCTCGCGAGAAGGTCTGCTTTTTCATTCTTTCCCCTAGGACAATACCGAAGCGTAAAGTCCGGAAAAGAAAAACGTAACTCCTGGAACTCTTCCAATTCTGTGCGGAAACCGGGCCAGCTATCCGGGTCTTCTATCATGCTAACCAGCTCCTGTGAGTCAGTGTGGAACGCCGAACAATAACGGTCATGTTGACGAAGACTTGACATTGCCCAAATAAGACTTAACAATTCTGTATGAAGCGGCGTTAAAACCCTCCGTACACCTCTTGTTCCCAATAAGTCCGAGGTTCCATCGTGAAGTTGAAGTATCCAGCCCACACCACACGTTGGGTCATCTTCTTTCCATGATCCATCTATGAAACACCGAAAAATCTCATGTGTGTCGTCCTCCTCCACACTACGAGGGTCTTCCCGATTCGGCCCCGTCGCGCTCTCATTCGCCACAAACCATTCCTTAGCCTCTTTCCTGGCCAGTTCTACGATAGAATCTGGTGAGCGGTCGATATTGTTAAAAACTTTGTCATTGCGGGCCTTCCAAAGATACCAGATGATCCATGGGAAACATCTAGCTGACTCCTCTATGTCTCCACGATGTGGGATTCTAGATAACAAATAGTCCATATTACACCATAGGTTATCAATAGGGAAGATCACCGGAGGATTAGGAATATTTGACAAAGCCCAAACTTGGCAAGCTGGTGCACATGTGAATAAGAGATGATCCAATTATTATTCTTAGATTTTATACCATTGGTATAATTATATGCATGTGTCACCCAATTAATACTAATAATGTCTATTTATATATGTTGTCCTTTTAAGATTAAGAACACAAGTAGGTATACATATACACTTTTAGTTATTTTAATCTCTCTCTCTCTATACATATATACTATACTAACCATTAATCACTTTGATAATGTAGGTGAGAAATGAGAATTAGTTATGAACGGACCAAGGAAATGTTGTAGTTAGATTAAAAGAGATTAAATATGTAAAGTCCCTTACATATATTTCTATTTCCATTTTTCATGGTTTCACTAGGAAACATATAAAATATAACCTTTGAACTACAATTTGTAAGATCGAAAATTATGTTTCATACGTAACTGATTTCAAGAAATATAGAATAGTTAATTGCATCTAAGAAAGTCCAAATCAAGTTATCACTATCTCAACTAAAGTTGATTTATTGGATCCTTCAAAGCCGTACCAACGTTGACACATAACACATGTACACCTTTCTTTTGCACGGGCACAACTAATTTTTACAAATTGGTTTATTAATCACATTATATGAATTAAAAGCCACGTTAACCCCTAAATGTGAAAGTATGAAACCGCCATGTAAATTTCATGATATCTAAGTTATATATGTATATCTAATGAAAACCAATTAATCGATGACTTTGAAGAACAAAGTAATATACCATTGATACGATTATTTCAAATTTAATGACCTATACACTTTTAAAGAAATAATGGATTGTACAATTTTGATTATAGCCTATAGATGAAATATTCGGTAAGATTATAGCCGGTCTTGAGAACAAACGGATTTAGAACATGATTTGTATAGCCAAATTATTATTATTTTGTAGAGCTATAGATTAGTTTAAATTTATAGAAATAGTGACACAAACCAAAACTATTATGAAACAAAAATGTTCTTACAGCTTCGGCTTGAAGAAATATTTTGAAAAAAACATCGTATTTTCACGAAATATAACACATACCGTATTCTTCTACCAAAAGAAAACAAATACGTGAACAATATTAATGATGCACGGGTTGCAACTTGTGAGTTTTAATATACAGCTCATTAAAAATTGATTTCTTGTAGAAAATTTTGTGTTTTTCCTTTGTGTGGTATGGCTGGTTAGTTTTTTGTGTTTTTTTAAATTGTATGGCTGGTTAGTTAACCTACGAATTATTTTTGTATAAAAAAAGTTCTGATTCTACGTTATTACAACAATATATACACATATCACATGCATATTAATTTTCTGGTTACAAATATTGACGATCACCTCACATGCATATTATTATTTTTGGTTACAAATGCAAGAAATTCAATATGCATGTGATCGTTTGGTTACATGGTTACAAACCAAATATAGTTCTAGCTCAAGTAGATTTTGATTGTTACTGTAAATATCTTTAGTTTCCACATCGAGTTTTGTATTCGAATATTAATAAAATTATCAAACAAATCCAAGAGATTTAAATAAAGTACGATTCTCTTTGTAGCGTTGTGTGTATAGGTGAAAGATCTTTCTATGCAACAGAGCAGCTGTTCCCGTGTTTGTTGAGTTTGATCTTTCAGATTTCTCGTGTGTTGTCCACGTCGCAGGAAAAGTTATAACATAGATTTTAATGGGTATATAACAAAATTACGTGTTATTTGATAAATGATTCTAAACTTTATCAACTAAAATAATCGAATATTTTTTTTGAAAAGTTTATGTAGATTTGATTTTACATGAATTTTTCGTGTTTTATCGGTTTCTTTTTCGTTTGATTAAGTAGAATACAAATTACAAAGTCCAATAGGTGCAAAATCAAATGTGTTCGTCTAATTATAACATTAAAACTATTTTTTGGCTCTCAAGAAGCAAAACAAAGTCTTATTGCAAAAAAACTAATCAACAATCATCCCAAGAGGTTTTTCTTCATTTCTTTAATATTTTGAAATACTAAAAGAAACAAAACCTCGACCCTTAATGCTTTTATCTTTCTATGTATTGCAATGTTTTGGATAACCGTTTTGCCGTCCAACCTTGCTCCGGTTGTAAACCGTTTGAATTTCTAAATTTTAATATAAGTTTTTGACCCCAAAAAAAAAAAGAAACAAAACCTTTCATAATCTTTGTGTGTTCCAAAACCATTCATACTATAAGTAATCTTTCTTGATGTTCAATGCATTGTTGGAGTTTCCCATCAGAAGAATACTAATCCTCTTACTTTTGCAAGTTTTGTTTTGCGTTTCGATTGGAGTCGTGGCATAGTCTTATTACTGTTATTATTATCATCTTTTGCGTTTATCGGTTTCTCGGTAAATCCCTCTTCAAGAAACTCATCTGCAACATCTCCATTTTCATCAAACCTTACCCGTTTTGTATACCACCTTAGTCCCAGATTCAATACAAGAGAGAAGGAGACAAAACCGATGTACAAGAAGATAATGCACATTTACTTTTGGATCGTTACTGGGCATGAATAAGTGAGAGTTAGACCCATTAAGAAAAGTCCACCCACCAAACTTATGGATTTGATGCATTTCCATATGTTTCTTTTTGTATACGTGAATCAGCAATGTTCACACACAGCAGCTGGTTATGTGTTGGGTTTTTCTTGAGGTACGCGCATGGCTTTGTTATGTCTTTAAAACTAAGTTTGTCGAGTGCTTTTATTACTTGTTTGGTTAAATAAAGTTGATTGATCACTTTAGTTGCCTAGCTACATAAAAAGGTTTAAAGTTTAGTAGTGCTTTTCTCATTGATTATCCCAATACCAAAACACATATCACACATATTTTGGTCCTTCAAATTAAATCGGGTTTTTGTAGAATTGGTTCAAAAGCCTAACCGGTGAATTCGAAAATCTTGTGACAGTTTATGATGGTGTTCAATCCGGATTATCCGAGTTGATTCCGAACCAAACCAAAATAACGATTCAAAATTCGAACTATATCTTAATACGGTTTAAAGAGTTTCATTTTTTATACCCGAAAAAGCTAAAAATCAAATACATACCAAATCAGAAAATAAAAAATGATATGAAATTTATTTAAGATATATTATACTAAAATCAAAATCTAAACCGAAACCTAAATCCGAACTAATACGTCTATCTATAATATATATTTTTTAAAACATCTGATTTATTATTATAATTATAAATTATGAGATATTTTATATAGATAATTCTACAACTGGTAAGTTTACAACATGCAATTCTACGACAAAAAACAACAACATGCAATTCTATAACCGATCTTTATATATTCATAATATATCGAAGTTTATTTCGAATATTATTTTATCTATAACTAGACAAACGGAAAAACGAGAATTGAAACTCCGATCCAAAATCGAACCAAACCAAAATGCAGATTGAATTGTCAAGGGAGAAGAGTGGTCAAAATATGGTCGAGTGTGTTCGGTATATAACCAGAGAAGAAACGGAAAAAAATAGAGATTAATCGACTTTAATAAATACAAAATTAATGATATAAACACCTTTATACATTCCCTATCATCCGTTTCTAAAATTGTATAGATCAATACTTATTTTAAATTTTTGTGTATTTTATTTCATATGAGACAACATTGAAAACTAGTGAGCAATCAATAAATTTGGAATCAATCTATAGTATTTATACATTTATTTCCTTCTGAATGATATATTTTTCTTAAAAAGATGAGGCAAGATAAGGACACGATAGTCAAAATAAGGTGCTGTCATTTTCAAAGTAGTGATTGTTTTTCAAGATCTGAGAATGATATTTATACTTATATATAATATACTTAACATAAAATCTGACACATCAAAGTACAAAATCCCATGTTTATTTGGATTTTTCACAAAACAAAATCTATATAGTAGTTTATCAAATATATTCTTCTCTGATTCCTAACCATTTTCATTTTATAATTTGATAAAGGTCAAGAAAAGCTTTTTGTTATTTTCGTAGGAATCAAATTTCGGTATAGTTTGATTTGATTCTCTCTACTCTACTAAAATGATAAATTCACCAAACTACCTAACATTCAAATTCAATGTCACATTCCGGTTTTAGTTCCTCCTCCCTATACCAAACTCGGTTCATTTAATGCAACATTGCAAATTATGTGAAAAAAACCAAAAAAAAAATACAACTACAAAGTGTAAATAGACTAAACATCATCATTAAATATACAAACTCTCTCCTTATTAAAAATCCAATCTCAACAACAAAAATACCCTAACTATTAGCTACTCCATCTGTTGCATATTAGTTGTCGTTCTAAATAATTTCACGTCAATTAAGAAAACATTTAAATTTTTTGTTTTACCCCTAATTAATAAGTTTTTTATTTGATATTTATAATTAATAAGCTGAAAGAGTATGAATAAAAATGGAAAATCAATCATAAATTTGCATTGAAAATGTTAAACGACAACTAATTTGAAATAAAATAAAAAGCGTAGAATGACAACTAATATGAAACAGAGGGAGTAGCTAATTCCGAACTTTTCTATGTAAACCTTTCACCACCCGCTTAGATTACCAGACCGTGGTAAGTTAATTTATTATTCTGATGACAAAAAAAAAAAAAAACCTAACTAAATTATACTAGTATCTTTAGATTATTATTTTTTAGCAAATATTTTAGATTTATTTCACTAAATAAAAATAAAAAATACAAACAAATCTCCTGAAATGTGAAAAAAACCCTAAATCAAATATTTATTTCCTTTATAAATTATAAAAGAATCATTATAAAACCTATAATTATAAAAAAACACAACACAATAGTTCATCTCTTTAGTTGTTGTTGTTAGCTAACTCACACGCTTTGGCTTAAAACTCAAAAACCTGCACTTTCTCAGTCTATTTTCTCGGCATTCATAAAACAGAAAACTTTTTTCCCGAGAAAATAATTTTCAAACCCTAAAAAAATCGATGGATTCGAGAGAAATCCATCAGCAACAACAACAACAACAACAACAACAACAACCACCGCCTGGTTTTTTCAATCGGAACCCTAACACGGTGATGCATCATCATCAAAGATTACCTTTTGGTTCTCTTTCACCACATCAACCACAATACCATCATCAACATCAACATCAACATCATCATCCTCAAGTACAACAACAGATAGATCAGAAAACTCTTGAATCTCTTGGATTTGAAGGATCTCCTTCTTCGACAAGATTTGGGATTGGTGAACAACAACAACAACAAGTGAAGAAGAAACGTGGTCGACCTAGAAAGTATGCTCCTGATGGTAACATTGCTCTTGCTTTAGCTCCTACTTCTCCTGCTTCTAATTCCTTTGTTGGTGGTGGTGGTGGTGGTACTGATACTGCTGGAGATAATGTTGATAACTCTTCTGATCCACCTGCTAAACGTAACCGTGGTCGTCCTCCTGGCTCTGGGAAGAAGCAGCTTGATGCTTTAGGTACTTGATCTATCACTTCTCTGCTTTAAAGTTGGAATCTTTGAAGAATTTTGTTGATGGGTTTTTTTAAAGTTGGAATCTTTAAAGAATTTGGTTGATGGGTTTTGTGTGTTTGTGTGTAGGAGGAATGGGAGGAGTAGGGTTTACACCACATGTGATTGAAGTTCAGTCTGGAGAGGTAATGTTGAATGTTGTCAAGATTTGAGATTGTTCTGTTTTTGTTTTGGTTGATGTGTGATGATGAAGTTGTGATGATGTTTGTTGTTTGTAGGATATAGCATTGAAGGTGAGGGCGTTTTCGCAGCAAGGACCGAGAGCGATTTGTATTCTTTCGGCTACAGGAGCTGTATCTAGTGTGATGCTACGTCAAGCTAGTAATTCTAATGGAGCTATTCAACAGCATGAGGTATTCAGTGTGCAGGCATTTGACTTAGTTAGTTAGTGTGATTTGAGTTGATTTTGATCACATTGTGTTCTATTGAGCCATTTACTTGCTTGCTTCTTAGTGTGATTTGAGCTCTGATTAGTATTGTGTTGATGTTTGTATTGAGTTGGTGTTGGTGTTGTTGTTGTTGCAGGGGAGATATGAGATCATTTCTCTGTCGGGTTCGTTCTTGAATACTGAGAGTAATGGTACTGTGACGAAAACTGGTAACTTGAGTGTATCTTTAGCTGGTCAGGATGGTCGGATTATTGGTGGAAGTGTTGCTGGAACGCTAGTGGCTGGATCACAAGTCCAGGTTTACTCAAATTCTTATTCTTCTATATTCGAGTTTTATATATCGCAGAATTGTCGAGGTACTGAGTTTGGTTTTTTTGTATAGGTCATTGTTGGAAGCTTTGTACCAGATGTGAAAAAACAGAAACAAAGCACACCAGTAGCGCGTACTCAGAACAATCCCGAGCCAGCTTCAGCACCAGCTAATATGTTGAGCTTTGGTGGTAATGGTGGAACTGGAAGCCCTCGGTCTCAAGGACAACAACACTCGAGCGAATCATCAGAAGAAAACGAAAGTAATTCTTCGTTGCCCCATGTAAGCAACAACAACAACAACAATCACGGATTATTCGCAAACTCTACGCCGCAACAACCACTTCAGCAAATGCCAATGCATATGTGGTGGGCCGGATCCGGACACGGACACGGGCACGGACACAGTGATCAATAAACAGACCGGTGTTCATGAGTCTCGCGCGGGTTTGCTTCTCTGTTTTCTTTCACACATCTCTCCTTTTAAGTTAGATTGAGCTCACTCTTTACTCTCTCTTCTTCTTCTCTTTAAAATTTAGCTTTGGTTTTAGATAAATAGAGAGAGAGATGTTTTAAGTAGGTCATTTCTTAGTTTGTTTCTTTTGATTGTTATGATTATCATAAAGACTTAGTTCTTTCCTACGAATTATCCAACTTCCAATTTCAAAACTTCTCTAACCAAATCTTTTAAATACAAAGCCTCTTTATTCTCTCTATATATATAAGATTACATTCATTTTGCTTTTACATTGATTTGTTCCTCATCATCATACATAGTAAGTAAACAAAAAAAAGAGTTAGATACATTAGTGTTCTTATTCGTGTTGCGATATCTAAACCGCAGAAACCATGATCGGTGTTGCGATTATACGATCTTCGTCCTCGTCTTCTTCATCATCCTCTGCTTCCCACATGAAATGCGCGTATGATCCTAAAACCATACTACAAATTCACAAAAACAACATTTTGAACATTGAACATGAAATCAAATTGTAGAATCCAAATTCTTGATTGATTAAATTACAATACCAATCATTAGGAGAAGCAATAAGAGCTTGATCAAAGTAACATTGAGCTCTTTTCTCATCTCTTTTAGTTTCCCATATCAATTTCCCATACATTGATAATACTTCACCATCTCCTGGATTTGACAATATTGCTCTTCCATAAAACTCTTCAGCTCTCTCTCCATCTTTCTCCACCTGAATCATCAAATCAAATTTCGAAAAAAACCTAATCAATTCTTCACCAATTTTCAAAAATTCTTTAAAACTTCTATTAATTAATAACATGCCTGTTCGTTTGTCAGCCGCGCGCGGCTGCGGCTGCGGCTGCGTCATGCGGCCAAACACTGCGATTGTTGTTCGTTTGACAACCGCATCGTCTGGCCATAGCGTCTAATCGCGGTTCGTTTGTCTGCCACGGCGTCTCAAATTTTAGCCGCAACGCATATTTTTCTGCGGCTAAAAATTTGTGACGCAAGACGCAGCGTCTGACCGCATGACGCTGCCGCATGCAAACAAACAATATTTGGCCGTATGACGCAGTCGCAAACCGTTGCGGCTGTCAAACGAACAGGCCTAACGTTGTCTCAACGATATTTTATTAATTTAGCGAAATATTAACGTATCGAGAGGCAAATTGGGTTAAAAACTTAATTTACCGAGCTAATAAATTATTTATCGAGTATTAATTTATAAAGGTTATATTGTACCTCGTATAAAAACTTTGCGTAATTCATCAGAAGCAGTGAATTATTCGGATCAGATTTCAACATTTCTCTATAATAATCACCGATCTTACTCCGATCATCTCCGTTACCGTCACCGTTACCGTCACCGTTACCGTTACCACCGCTAAAACCAGATCCACCACCGCCGGAGAATCCCCAACCATCGGAAAACCTAATCTCTTCCTCCTCCTCCGGAATCCTCGCCGGAGAAGGTTTAGATCCAATACTTTTCAACATTCTCTCAGATCTAATCACATCGCTCTCCGATAACACCCTCCGCATCCCCACCGTGACCTCCATCGAGATTTTACCGGCGGTGACGTAGCTTGATAACGATTCGACGGAGTTTTGTCTGGAGATTGACGTCATCGTCTTCTTCTTCGTAGACGACGAACTAAACCGGTTTTGAAGAACCGGCATTGAACCGGTTCTAATCAAAAGAGATTTCATAACCGGAAAATTTTGATTCTTCTTTCTTCTCCGATTTCTCAGAGACTGATGATGATAATGATCAAATCTGATTTTGTTTGGTATTTATAGCTTTATTTCTACCGTACGATTCTTTGACTTTTTTAAATTGCATATCCACCGTTGGATCTATTGACTAAAATCTGCTCTTTTTCGTGTGATTGACTTAAAGTTGTTTTTAATCTCAACCGTTCGAGGTGATGGATGACACGTGTAGAGGTTTTGCACGTGAAGAGCGTGANAAGAGCGTGATCAACCGTTGTTTTGAGTGCCACGTGGAGAAATGGTGGGACTTATTAGTGAGGCTGTATTCTTTTTTACTGTGGATTTTAAGCTGATTTAGGAAACTATCCTTCCCCTTGTATTTTTTATGTTTTTAAAACCAGATCCACAACCAAACCGGAATTTTTTTGGGTCATGGGTTAATATGATTCAACCAGATCCAACCAGGTTCAATAATATTTTAAAAATATTAGTATATAGAATTTGACATTTTTATATGTATGTACATAAGTATCCAAGTATCAAACAAAATATTTAGTTTATTATAAATACTTAGAAAAATAAAATAAAATAAAAAATGATACTTAAATATATAATTAATCTTTTTTATCAAAAAATTTAAACTTTATAATTATTTGGAAAATGTTAATCCTTTATTATTATTTCATTAGTCCTATAAACCCTATTTTTTAATTTTTTTTATAAACATATTAATTGAAAGAAAATGATTTTTTTTTTAATTCATAAAATAGTTGAACTCGGTTTGATTCAGGTCAACCGATTCGCCGGTTCCTGGTTTTTTGCCGGTTGGACCCGGTTCAATAGCCGATTCAACTTACATTTGGGTTTTTATGTTGACCCAAACCGGACATGTGACCGGTTCACGGTTGAACCCGATTGATCCGGTCCGGTTCTAAAAACATTGTATTTTTTACTTTATTGAATAATACAATTGGCGACACTAACATTAGAGTCAGTTCATGTTTATATTGTATGTGTAATGTGCTTAGGAAAATGATTAAAATATGTGAATTTTGAATGATTATTATATCACAATCACATGAAATGTCGAAGATCTGGATTCACTACGGTTATAAACTTACAATTGGCAAATTTTCTTGTTTGATAAGATAAGATAAGGTTTGTCAAGAAACTATAATTTAAAAATGGTATCTTTTTAGTTTTGTCCTTTTGTTTTCACATTGTTAAAGGTAACCTTATCTTATAAAAATATCCATTTATTTTAACAAACCTGGAAGGAAACAACTTCACTTAACAAACCAAAAAAAAAATTTCTTTCAATTTTCCAAAAACAAGTTCACTACTTAGCTTGGCTTAATTAATAACATTAAGATAACAAAAGTCTAAATAAAGATATGTGATTACCGACTGATTTATATTTTGTTTCTTTTCTCCGCATGAGTAAATCTCATCCTTATGAATAGGATACAATAATTGTGCAAATTTGTTTTGTTGTTGTGATGATGACGTAATCATATATATAATTAGAGTCGAATTCATTGAACTTTGACGATTAAAACTGATTTAGAGCAAAGCAAACTAGGAAATGTTGAAAAACTAATTTCAAACTGAATTTCAATACATCAAATTGGTTTGCATCAAATCGATTTTTGTTTGAGAACCAAATGTTTATAAACCCTTACTTTAGAAAGAAATGCAAGATTCTTTCTTAATAAATCAAAATTAATAAAGTTGTTTGGTGTATCTTTTCTGAAATTTTCAATGGCAAATACAGCAAAATCCAGTTTTTTCATTTTTGGTCAATTTGGTTTTCCAGCATTCGGTTGAAACATCGAATATATATCTCCAAATCCCTCATTTATTATTCTTCATCTACAACATTTTTCTTTTTGTTTTTTGCTTGTTTTCTTCTATGTTTACTAGCAAGGGGAAAAATAAGTTGATATGATGTTTTATATTAGAGTTTTTCGTTATTTAATGATGGAGTTTAGTATAGTTCTCTTAATGTGATTTGAAGCAAAGTTTTGATTATTTCGAATCAGTATGTGTATAAAGTTGGAATAGTATGATGTGGTTACGATTATTTGGACTACGTAACAATATATTTATTTGTTTTCAGTTTAGATAATCAATCATTTGGGCTTTGATCAAAATGATCACTTTATTAATGTATAACTGGTTCATTTCCATGATCTTTATTCTTTTAATAGTCATCGAGTTAAGCTACACGTACATTTACGATTACAAAATCAATATACATTCGAAACGGAACCAATTTATTGCTTAAACAAATGGGCCTTGTATTGGGCATTTGTCTAACCCAAATTTGGTAGAAAAATGAATGAGAAAAGCCTTTTGGTTTAAGTGAGTGACATGCAAAAATCTCACATCTAAAGTTTGGGAATTTTTCAAGTAGTATATAAGGAGCCACTCATATACCTTTGTTCAAAACATAGCAAAGGCTATATACCATAAAAGAGACGAGGGAATCTCCACACGCGCGACCGACCGACCGACCGGGCCGGGCCGGGCTCGGGCTAAAGGGCCGACAATTAAATTTTTTTTTTTTACCAACTAAATGAGCTGATAAAAGCCCATCTCGTTGGCCCATTAGCATTAAAAGGCTTGGCCCGAAACGCTGCGTCGATTACCTCTGCGGTTTCACTAAACCGGCGGCAGTTTTAAAACCAACCTCTGCGGTTTCTGGTTTTGCTAAACCGGAGTCAGTTTTTAAAACCAACCGGAGAAAACTTCTCTACGGTTTGAAGAAACTTCCTTTCCGCCAGTTTTAAAAGGAAGTCATCTTCTTCCTTTCTTCTGACATTCTGATACACCGGAAAAACTCACAGAAACTTCACAAAAATTCTATCAAACAGATTACAAACAATCTCTCTTTCGTTTACAGTAAGTCTCGAGAGTATCGTAGATATTAGTTCGTTAGAATCGGTATTCGAGTGTTTGCGAATTCGATTATCAGTGGTTTTATCCTGGGACTCGTGAATCTATCAAAAACCCGTCACACTGCGGGAGATTCTTAGAGTTAAGGAAAGAGATTTCGTATCTCGACTCCACTCTCTGTCTGTGAAACGACCCGACCCGTTTTTTTTTTTTTTTTTACATTAAACTCTTGGTCTCGGACTAGCATTCCCATAAATGCTATCCTCAACAACCAAGCAACAAAACAAGCAACCAGCGGATAACTCATATAATTAAACATGCAAATTCCATTAAATTACTAACCAGTTCAACAACAAATTCCAATCAATCCAGCAACCTAACCAGGTTCTAAAACAATAAAAGAAATACAATAAACCACACAGCATGAAAACCGAGACCCTAGATCATCTCCCTCTTCGTTGCCATGATTCCACGATCACAATTTGCCTTTACCTGCACCACATGGTTAAAAAAGATGCGTGAGTATTATCACAAATACCCAGTGAGACGGTCCTCCCATCTACGACTGCGCACACAGACGCGATGGATCCGCTCGGGCAAACACGCATCAAACAACACACAAACAAACACAACAACACGGCTCAACCACAGCCCAACAGGCAGCCTGTCGATCGACACTACCACTAGGTGTCGATCGACAGCCCTGTTCACACCTGTCGATCGACACACCCACGGTGCCTTTCGATCGACAGCTCAACTGGACCCTGTCGATCGACACAACCTCTAGGTGTCGATCGACAGCTCCTCGATCACCTGTCGATCGACACAACCTCTAGGTGTCGATCGACAGCCTCGTGTGACCCTGTCGATCGACACACCCTAGGGCTGTCGATCGACAGGTCGTCGCAGATTCATAGGAGATCAATCAATTATCCTCTCGGATAGATTCCTCCTCTGCGATAACACGAAACCTGCACAACAAACACAATCCAACAATCCATACACCACAAAACACACAGAAACAACATCAATCATCACAATCAACTAGTTTTAACCTACCACCATACAACCCTAACGAATCCACCGGCCCAGAAGCCATGGTCACGCACTCACCTTAGATTTTCGGTTAGATTATGGTAGAATTGAGGCTAGACACGAATTCAGCAACAACCACCACGAAATTCCACCTCAAATCGATCAAGAACGAAACCCTAATCACAAACTATCAGGAACAAGAGAAACTCCTCTCAAACTCTCTGTTTCTGATTTTTGGGACTTTGGTTCGCTCAAATGCGGCCAAAAACTCTTAAATACGAAGCCCTAGGGTTTACCCAAACCGGCCCGGTCCAATTGAACGACTTAAATCGAACCAGAAAACCAACCAATTCGAGCACCTGTCGATCGACAGACACTAGGTGTGTCGATCGACAGTCCTTAAGAGCCCTGTCGATCGACAGACACCATGTGTGTCGATCGACAGCCCCTCCATTTTACTAAAAAAATGGTTCACAGGCGTCACAATTCTCCCCCACTAACACTGGATTCGTCCTCGAATCCTCTAACACTACCCACCAATCTACCCTGGCCTAACCCGCCAGCAACACCGGAGACTACATCTCCCAGACCTTCCCGAGGTTCACATCCGTCCTATGCATATAGACCCGTCTCAGACATTGATTGCCCATAGCTCATAACCACCATCTAGCTTCGGGATCGTCACCCCTCAGCTCTAGGTGTCTAGTATCAACCCACCTCAGTCCGCGCAGTCCTGACGGTGTTCGATACTCAACCATCTCCACACACCTCAATCCATCAAGACACACAGTCTATCAAGCTCTCGGTATGCAGAGATCTGCCAGAGGTCGCAACCTCCGAAACCATCCCCATACCCTCACGATCTCAGTCCGCGTAGTCCTGACGATCGATCGGTATGCAGGGAACCCACTGTCCCCCGGAGAGACGCATCTCTCAAGATCTGCCAAGAAAGACCGAGGTCTAACTCTGAGCTATGCAATCAATTCCTAACGTCTATAATGCACCTCTGACCGGAACTACCTCCTAAGGTCTCACATGATATTCCCCTCCCGGAATACCATCACAAACGTGATCATCACAGATCACCCGGACCATCCCTCACCTCGGATGTCCCTGCAGAGTCTCTCCGGAACTAGACAGTCATAACCTCCGTAAAACTTCTATTCCGAGACTCTACACACACACACACACAACCCGTTAGAGTCCCCACCGAAACTGGCAAGTTCTATCCGCAATAAAACTTCCATTTCAGGGTTCTCTAACCACAAACACATGACTCTCAAAGTCAAACACATAAGAAAAACACTTTCTTATTCACTGGAAAAATGTCATAATCATTACACTTTAATGAAAATACAAAAATCCACAACCAAAACTGAAACTGGAAACCACAAAGAAAAACGAATTCACTCTTCTGCTTGCTTCTCGAACCACTTCTTGAACTTCGTTTTCATCTTTGCCTCTGGTTCCCAAGTCTCCTCCTGAATACCGTCACAGTCCCACAAGACTCTCAACAACGGTACTCTCTTCCGGCGCAGAACCTTGATACTTCTCTCAAGGATCCTAACCGGCCTCATCCCAACAGTCAGATTTGGCTGAAGATCTGCAGGAATCGTCACTGCTACCTCCTCAGAAGCATGCAAGCATCTCCTGAGTTTCGAAACATGAAACACATCATGGAATTTCTCCATAATCGGAGGCAGCTCCAACCGATAAGCAACTGGTCCCACACGCTCCACAACCCGGAACGGACCCATGTACCTCGTACTCAGCTTATCCTCGGATATGGACCTGTTCAGACCCCGCATCATCGCCATCTTGAGATACACTCGATCTCCGACTGCAAACTCTAACTCTTTCCTTCTCCTATCGGCGTAACTCTTCTGCCGATCCTGGGCTTCTTTCATGTTCAGCTTCACAATACGGATCTTCTCCGTCGTCTCCTGAACAAAATCAGCCCCAAAGATGCTCCTCTCCCCCACTTGGGTAAAACATAGCGGAGTACGACATGGCCTCCCATACAACGCCTCAAAAGGAGCCATTCCGATACTCGCCTGAAAACTGTTGTTATATGCGAACTCCACCAAACTCAGGTGATCCGCCCAATGACCACCCCAATCTAGCACGCACATCCTCAACAGATCTTCCAGTGTCTGAATTGTCCTTTCGGACTGCCCATCCGTCTGCGGATGATTAGCTGTACTCATGTGCACCTTAGTGCCCATCTCAGCCTGAAAAGCTCTCCAGAACACTGAAGCAAACCTCGGATCTCGATCCGACACAATACTCGCTGGCACTCCATGCAACCTCACAATTTCCTTCACATACTTCTTAGCCAAGACCTCCGCTCCGTCTGTCTTCTTAATGGCCAGAAAATGTGCTGACTTAGTTAGACGATCCACAATCACCCAAATCGCGTCATAGGTCCGAGAAACCGGCAACCCTACCACGAAATCCATAGTGATCATGTCCCACTTCCACTCTGGAATGGGTAGACTCTGCAATAAGCCACTAGGAACTTGGTGCTCAGCCTTCACCAACTGACACACATTGCAAGCTGCAACCCAATCTGCCACATCTCTCTTCATCCCGACCCAATGATAGTACCTCTTCAGATCCCTATACATCTTAGTCGCTCCCGGATGAATCGCAAACTTACTCGCATGAGCTTCTCTCAGAATTTCCTGCCTCAAGTCCTCATCCTTAGGAACACAGACTCGTCCATGCACTAAGATAGTCCCGTTAGCAGAAACCTGATATTCGGAACCAGTAGCCTTGGAGAGATCTAACAACACCGGATCCTGCTCCTGAGCTACTCGGATCCTGCTCAATAGATCCGCCTGATCTGCCGCCGCTAACCCTAACGGTTCCTCTGAAGTAACACATAACCTCAAAGTACTAAGCACACTCACCAGATTCTCCACATCCCGCTCCTGAGATGAATCATACCTTCTCCGACTAAGAGCATCTGCTACAGTGTTAGCCTTACCCGGATGGTAAACAATGTCCAAGTCGTAATCAGCCAACAATTCTGACCATCGCCTCTGTCGTACATTTAAATTCTGCTGAGTAAAAATGTACTTCAGATTATGATGATCAGTGAACACCTGAACTCTGCCACCATACAAGTAAGACCTCCAGATTTTCAACGCGAAGATCACTGCAGCCAGCTCTAAGTCATGAACAGGATAATTGCCCTCGTGCTTCCTCAACTGCCTTGAAGCATAAGCAATCACCTTACCCTGCTGCATCAGCACACAACCCAAGCCAACTCCCGAAGCATCTGTGTACACCACATAAGGCTCACCCGGTTCAGGTAACGCCAGTACTGGGGTACTAGTCAACATCGTCTTCAGCTTCGCGAAACTCAACTCACACTCAGCCGACCACACAAATGGAACATCCTTTCCCGTCAGCTTCGTCATAGACTGAGCCATACTCGCAAAACCTTTGACGAATCTCCGATAATAGCCTGCCAACCCAAGAAAACTCATGATCTCAGTTGCATTCCTCGGCCTAGGCCAATCTCGGATAGACTCAATCTTTGCCGGATCCACAGAAACCCCTTCTGCAGAAACGATGTGACCTAAAAATCCCATCTCTCTCTGCCAGAAACTGCACTTACTCAACTTCGCAAACAGCTTCTGTTCCCGCAACTTCTCCAGAACTCTCCTCAAATGAACCTCATGTTCCTCCAGACTCTTCGAATAGACCAGAATATCGTCGATGAAAATGATTACAAACTCATCCAGATACTCCTGGAAAACTCCGTTCATCAACCTCATAAACGCCGCAGGTGCATTCGTTAACCCGAATGGCATCACTACAAACTCGAAATGCCCATACCGAGTCCTGAAAGCCGTCTTCCGAACATCTGCTTTGTCGATCGGAATCTGGTGGTAACCGGATGCCAAGTCAATCTTAGAAAACCAAGTAGCCCCTCTCAACTGATCTAACAACTCATCAATTCTCGGAAGAGGATACTTGTTCTTCACAGTGACTCGGTTAAGACCTCGATAATCGATGCACAACCGGAAACTACCATCTTTCTTCTTCACAAACAACACCGGTGCTCCCCACGGTGAAGTACTTGGTCGAATAAACCCCTTCTCCAATAAGTCCTCTAACTGCTTCTTCAATTCCGCTAACTCTGCTGGAGCCATTCGATAAGGCGCCTTAGATAACGGCGTCGTTCCGGGTTCTAACTCAATCGTGAAAGGATCCGACCGAGATGGCGGTAATCCTTGCAACGACTGAAAGACATCTTCGAAATCCCGAGCGACCCGAATATCTCTCACAGCAACCCCACCAACAGCTTCCGGCATTACAATCGTGGCCAAGTAAGCCTCGCAACCCCTCTCAATCATCGCCTCAGCTTGAACAAGGGAGATCACAAGACTACCTGAAGTCGGTCTCACTCCTTGGTAAACCAACCTACCACCTTCACGTTCAAATACCACTCGACCCCGATGACAATCCAGATGGACTCTGTACCGATTCAACCAATCCATACCAAGGATAACATCGTACAGTTCCACCGGACTAATCACTAAGTCAGCTGGCATCAATTCTCCCGCTACCAGAATATCCACCTCCTTCGCCCGGCCATGCGTAGCCAGAAATTCACCTCCAGCAACCATAACCGGTCCAGTCCGCTCACCAGCGTCACTCCGGATACCACTTCTCTCGGCATGGTCCGGCGTAATGAAGCAATTCGATGCTCCAGAATCAAACAACACATGGGATTCACACCCACCTACGAACAAGGTCCCTACACAATTCCCAAGTGCTAAGCAACCTAACTTTCTATCACAGGCTAACAATCTAAAACAAACACCAAGAATTCTACACTATTGAATTAACAAAGTCTGAATTAGAAAGTTACCTGTGATCGGTCTAGAGCTCGGTTCTCCCGGCGCTGCAATAGCCGGCGGACGCTCCATCGCCGCGATCTGATCCAAAGGCTGCACCGGCCCATACGGAGCTACTGGCTGGACCACTGCCACTGCCAACGGCTGCAACTTCGGACAGTTCGGTCTGATGTACCCCGACTCCCCACACTGATAGCACGTCCGAACTCCTCGAACCTCACTCCGCTTCGGGCAACTCGCCCTCTGGTGGTCTAGACTCCCACAAATGTAACAGCCTCGACCACTTTGGCCCGATCCCGAAGCACCTTCCCACTTCCTCTTCTGTCCTTGCGCAGGCTTGCCGCCTTTGCCAGGACCTGCCTGCTGCACCTGCTGCTGCTGAGGCCTCCGAGGCTGAACAGCTGGAACCACGATCGCAGCCTGCTCCCTCAGATCCTCTTCGATCTGTGCAGCCACCTCTACCAACTCTACTCTGCTCGCGAACCTGATGCCTCTGCACCGAGTCCGTAAATCCGGTCGAAGTCCTCGCAAGAACCTCCGAACCTGAGCCTGCTCATCCTCAAAGCTCCTACCAGCATAACCCAGGAGTCTGTTAAACTCCACATCATACTCTCGCACCGATCTCGTGCCCTGAGTCAAGTCCAAGAACCTCGCCTCCAAACGGTCCAACGCCTCCTGAGGAAAGAACTTGGAGTTGAACTCCGTCACAAAATCCGACCACGCCATCGCAGTCCCGGCCCACCTAGCCGCTACACTCCTCCACCAGAGATGTGCATCACCGTCCAAATAATGGACCGCTAAATCAACCTTGTATCCCTCGGGACACCTAATCGAACGAAAGTTCCGCTCCACTCTCATCCGCCACTCATCAGCCTCCTCAGGCTTCACACTACCCGCAAAAGAACCCGTACCGATCCTCTGCATCTGCTCCATCATTCGGATATATGACGGAACCTCCTCAGCAACCGCAACCCTCGGCTGCACCTCTGCCACTCGTGGCAACTCTGGAGCCTGCACTGGTACAGCACCCGGTAACCGCTCCAACAACTGACTCAGCAGATCAGCCAGACGGTCATCTCTAGCTTGGGCTACACCCGCGGCCGCAACCGCACCCACAGCTGGAACAGCACCACCAGCACCACCAGCCTCAACAGGACCCAAACCAGCCCCTACAGGACCCACACTGGCCCCCACACTGGCAGTCACACTGGCAGTCTGCCCATCATGCACCGACTGCTGACCTGCCGCAGGCCCACGCGCGGAACTCTGAACCTCACTAACCACTGGCTCCTCCACGAGTCCGCGACCCCGGCCTCGGCCCCCACGACCACGTCCTCTAGTAGCTCTAGCCATCTCACTGCATTCACAAGCAGCCTAACTAAGCACTAGAAAGACTCAAAACACAACAATCAACACTTACCGTGGAATCTCTTTAAAGGCTCGAAGGAAGATGATCTAGAACCCCCAAACTCACAGAATTGCAATTTACCAAATTCAATCCTAGCAGTTCTAGCCCGTCCTAAAACCGTATCGCTCTGATACCAAACTGAAACGACCCGACCCATTTTTTTTTTTTTTTTACATTAAACTCTTGGTCTCGGACTAGCATTCCCATAAATGCTATCCTCAACAACCAAGCAACAAAACAAGCAACCAGCGGATAACTCATATAATTAAACATGCAAATTCCATTAAATTACTAACCAGTTCAACAACAAATTCCAATCAATCCAGCAACCTAACCAGGTTCTAAAACAATAAAAGAAATACAATAAACCACACAGCATGAAAACCGAGACCCTAGATCATCTCCCTCTTCGTTGCCATGATTCCACGATCATAATTTGCCTTTACCTGCACCACATGGTTAAAAGAGATGCGTGAGTATTATCACAAATACCCAGTGAGACGGTCCTCCCATCTACGACTGCGCACACAGACGCGATGGATCCGCTCGGGCAAACACGCATCAAACAACACACAAACAAACACAACAACACGGCTCAACCACAACCCAACAGGCAGCCTGTCGATCGACACTACCACTAGGTGTCGATCGACAGCCCTGTTCACACCTGTCGATCGACACACCCACGGTGCCTGTCGATCGACAGCTCAACTGGACCCTGTCGATCGACACAACCTCTAGGTGTCGATCGACAGCTCCTCGATCACCTATCGATCGACACAACCTCTAGGTGTCGATCGACAGCCTCGTGTGACCCTGTCGATCGACACACCCTAGTGCTGTCGATCGACAGGTCATCGCAGATTCATAGGAGATCGATCAATTATCCTCTCGGATCGATTCCTCCTCTGCGATAACACGAAACCTGCACAACAAACACAATCCAACAATCCATACACCACAAAACACACATAAACAACATCAATCATCACAATCAACTAGTTTTAACCTACCACCATACAACCCTAACGAATCCACCGGCCCAGAAGCCATGGTCACGCACTCACCTTAGATTTTCGGTTAGATTCTGGTAGAATTGAGGCTAGACACGAATTCAGCAACAACCACCACGAAATTCCACCTCAAATCGATCAAGAACGAAACCCTAATCACAAACTATCAGGAACAAGAGAAACTCCTCTCAAACTCTCTGTTTCTGATTTTTGGGACTTTGGTTCGCTCAAATGCGGCCAAAAACTCTTAAATACGAAGCCCTAGGGTTTACCCAAACCGGCCCGGTCCAATTGAACGACTTAAATCGAACCAGAAAACCAACCAATTCGAGCACCTGTCGATCGACAGACACTAGGTGTGTCGATCGACAGTCCTTAAGAGCCCTGTCGATCGACAGACACCATGTGTGTCGATCGACAGCCCCTCCATTTTACTAAAAAAATGGTTCACGGGCGTCACAGTCTGATCTCTTCCCTTAACGTTTTTCTTATCGCGATTCATCTCCAATCACGTAATATGCCAAATTCTTGTCCTACAACAACTTCTTTCGTTCCATTAATAACTTTAGTACCAACCCGTATAAGTTAAATATGAATATCTCAGTTCATACAAGACAAACTATTTACCTTCTTGATACCAAATCGAATATAACCTTAAATTCATTCTAACTGAAAGAAAACTTACGAATCAAAATCCTAAGCATAAAAAATAAACAAATGAACACAATAATCTATCAAACTCACAACCTATAAATAGGACTATTTATTGAGGATCTATCTTCAAACTAAAGTAAAGATCAAAGAAGATATAATAGAAGAAATGAGATAAATAAGATGGGGAGATTAAATAAAATTATTAGTATTTAAGTTTATTGAATGATCATTTTCATATGTTCTTGATTCTTTCATTTAGAATAATTCACATAAGTAGGATATTTCAGATGGCGTGACACTATATTAATTTCTTTCTATAATATGATTCAAAATATAATGGTATTAATGTTTTTTCAAAAGATTTGATTCTTTTGATCTCTGATATTAAATTTAACCGGGCAAAAAAATTACGCGTGTTGAAACGTAATCAACTAACTGACTGTGACATGCATCACAATTATTTTAATTACAAAAAAACACATCAAATTTTATATAAATAAATACTTTCTCCCTTATTTTATGTTTGATGTTCTAGATTTTTTTCTTGTTTTTTAAATATTGATTTTTTACTTTTTAAATGTGTTTTTAATAAACAGATTACGGTGAATTGTTAATTGCAAAGCATATTAAATAAAATTAATGAATTATTATAGGCCGAATATTATTGAAAATTGCTTAGTGCAAAAAACAATACATTTATAATTGAACATTAATTGGTTTTTTTAATATGTGTAAAAAAACTAAAACATCTACTCCCTCTGTTGCAATTTAATTGTCATTCTACATTATTTCACGTATATTAAGAAAACATAATTAAAATTCTATTATACCTTTAAAAACAAAGTTAACTTTTAGAATTCTTCATAAAATTTGAGGTTAAAGTTGGTATTCAAAGCTAAAAATTACATTGAAAATTGGAAACGATAACTAATTTGAAACATAAAATTAAGTTTAAAATGACAACTAATTTGCAACGGAGGGAGTAACAAAAAAAAAGAACGGAGGTAATATATGTTATTTTAATTTATTTATCATATTTTCAAAAAAATTACAATGTTTTAATTGTCAATTAAAAAGGAGCATCTACATTGGAATCCTGTACAAAGACCAATTATTTTTCCCTTACGTTTACAGAAATAAGAACATTTTTTACAAAAGTGCATTATGTTGTCCCGTGAAAGTCGATATTTTATCTTAAGATTAGTTGGAGGACTCGCAACTCGGTTGAAAGAATGAATTTTTTCTTTCCCATTAGGTTTTGCCACAATACTTGAGGCATCTATAATTTTTCAAAAACATATATCAAAATTTTAAAGTAATTATTCAATAAAAGCTATAAAATATTCTACTTATTATCATAATAGAAAACAAGATAACTTACCTGAGAAAATAAGAATAAGAAGAGTTATAAACAAAGCAATTTTCTTCATTTTGTTAATGGAAATTCAATTATTTGAAAAATAGGTTTTCTAATCGTATTTCTATGTATTTTTATTTCTGTTACAAAATAATTAATGTTATAGTCAACGTATTTTTTTTATTATAAATGGAAGTTACGAAAAATTATCATCTTTTAAAGTATTCATTAAAGTTATGTTATTACACTTAAAAATATAATGGTTATGTCATTTCTTATAAATAATTACTCGATATAACTACTACTCCCTCCGTTTCATATAAGTTGTCATTCTACGTTTTTTGTTTTATTTCAAATTAGTTGTCGTTCTACATTTTCAATGCACATTTATGATTAATTTTCCATTTTTACTCATACTCTTTTACCTTATTAATTACATATATCAAACAAAAACCACATTAATTAGGGATAAAACAGGTTTTTAAATGTTTTCTTAATTGATGTGAAATCACCTAGAACGACAACTAATATGAAACGGAAGGAGTATCTATTTTGTGACAGTCAATAGGCTATTTCTAGTTTCTAGCACTCTTGAGATTGTCACGTGTTACTTCACTTTTTTCTTTTGCCATGTGGTATTATTCATCTAAAGATAACCACCGCAAACGGGATATAAGAGTTACAAATTACAAATCGTCCAAATAAACGATCAATCCTCGAAACTAAAAGATAACCAAAGGAGATCCTTACAATTGAACAAACCAAAAATAAAACACAAAGTACCAAACGATGTTTAAAGAAGGTAAAGCTGAATGCAAAAGTGCAATTTGGCTGATGTTGAAACTTCAAGTTGACGTTGCACCCTTTACCACAAGAACCATGCGAAGAAGACCAGAGTATTATGGCAGAGCATGAGCTCAAAACCACCTGAAAAGGTGAACGAGACACCACCCAAACCAAAGAACACAACATAAGAACCCGATCAAACACTCAAAAAGCGGTGCAAGCAAACAAAATTGATAACCGCTTATGATGGCAAAACCACCAACTATCATCTCCAAAATCAGAACGCCAAATAGCCAACTCATAGAAGGAACGAACCACAAGGTAGGCGAATCGTAAAAAGCTACAAAGCTGAACAAAACCATGGACTTGTTATAACGCCCCGACCGCCCTGCCGTGGGCCCTACGCCCACTTTCGGCTCGCAAGCCGAAACTTCTTGGCCCGCAGGCCCAAGACTTCTCTGGCGGTCGGTGCGTTAGTCCGGGAGGCTAGAAATGCATGTTTACTATCCCTGCAATCACCACGCGATCTTTCCCCGAGTTTTGGCCTCACTCGCCCGATACTGGAAATGACTTCCCAGTAGGTCACCCATCCTTCGATTGCTCCAGCACAAGCACGCTTAACTCTGGAGTTCTCTCAAGACAAGTGACCGAAAAGATAAGTGCACTTTGGTGACATAGGTAGCCAAATCAATTCTTTTAAGCCTCTCCGCATGCACCACATATTCTCAGACAATGGACCAAGCATTTCTAGAATCTGGGGTGTTACACTTGTACCAATGACACTTGCTTTAACACGAAAGCCATAAAAAAATTATCATAACCGCACCTTCAACAGAGGAAATCAAACCCACACCATCTTGAAACCACAAAACCCAACTATCATAAGAACCAAAGAAGGAAAACTAACCGAATCAACCTGCAAGGAAATCAAACATATAGAATTAACAACCGAACCTCAGACCACAAAAGAGAGAGGAGACTTGCAACGGCCGAGATCTAACTCATCGGCAAGCAGAACACGGACCAGGACGAGGTCAAGCGGAAGACGAATGAGATTCTCGTGTGTGGAAGACCCGCGAACCAACGCTTTATAGGACCACCGAAATCTTCACCACTAGCCATCACCACAAGTCCGGACTCAACCCGAACAACCACCGGAACTTCACACACGATTTCGATCTCAAATTAGAAGAAAAAATTCTCTCTTCAAAACTGAAAAACTAAAACTAGAATGGAGAAGGCGATGATGAACTGACAGGTATCGGTGCTAAAGGAGCCACCGTATCGATCAGATCTAGAGTCGATGAAGAAAAGGTGAAAAAATCACCCTTGGCTGCTAAACCTAGAGAAGACTCTAAAAAAATCACTTTTTTATATCTCATCCAATTTTTTATCACAAGATTAAAACATTTAGGAAAATCACATCGCTTTGGACCTCAAAAAATTCATGATCCATACAACTAACCACCTAGTAAATAAATAAGGTACGACTAAATGACACATGGACATTAAGAGCTATACCATAAGTAAAACTAATTGTTTCCCCGTACAGTACAAGAAACGAAGAGTACGAAAGCATTCATGACCCCAACAACGATACCCAAAAAAGATGCATGTGAAAATAAATGTTATTATAATATAACACGAGCAAATTTACAATATGATTTGGATTATAGTATGTATAAGTTATAACACAAGTAAGTTTAAACTATACAACATGTTTCTTGCTTAACCATTCCATTGTCAATATGCACACACATTTCATTTCTGTTTTGCAACAGAAATTTAACATTGGTATATATAAGTTTAACATCAACACCAATGAATCAAGATCCTAATAGGCATATTCATTTGCATAAGTACCGTTGAAAAACATATACCGGTTTAGGTTATCCATTGGATTTAATATTCAAAAAAATAAACCAATCGAAAACACCCCATAGTAATTCTAAACCTCTCAACGCAAGTTATTCTTAGTTCACAAATAATACTGTAGGTTTCGATATCAACTTGACTTGATTATTAGAATGATCTTTACAACATATTTATACAGAGTTTGTAATTTGAGTGTAAAACTAAATCCCTATATTACAGGAGATCGATCTTATCATACGAATATATGATTCCTAAACTAACGGGATATGGGATTATCCCAATAATACCCTATAATATTGGAACAAGATCACTAATTTTCAGCTTAATGAACAAGTTTTAGTAACATAAATAAATTAAATGGAATGGAAATAAATTAATTGCAATAAAGTTTAGAAACCAAAGCAACCAAAAATCACTCTATTTTTAAGGACCATGTGGCTTAACCTCAATCAAATGTCACAAACGACTCGTTCAATGCCTTAGCATTAAGCAAACAAAACAATACTCAAAACACACTTTCTATTTTTATTTTTTAGTAACCTAAACTTCCAAACACAATTTTTCTCACACCATACACACAATATACCAAATAAAAACTCTAAAAAAACAAATATTATATTAACCATAAAAAAATACTAAATTTCTCCTACACGCTCTCTTCTTTTTACCAGTGTTTTAAAAACCAAACTGGACCGAGGAGACCTGATTCAACCGTGAACCGACCAGCTAGCCGGATTGATCCGGATTTGAGTTTTTTTTTGTAAATTTCCATTTTTGATATATTTTCATATTTAATTTTTTTATGATTAAAATTTATAGAAACAAATATTAGTTTGGAATTTAGTTAATTTTTGTTATGATTTAATGTTTTTAATTTTTTTTACATATAAACTAAATTATTTTTGTCTTTAAACTTTGTCTTTGAATAGTTTTTTGTTATTAAAATGATTTCTTCATAACTAATTTTTAGAAATATATTTATTTAAAGGCTATATTATATATTTGGATATTATAATTATACAAAAACTGTTTATATTACTATTTTTTAAAAAAACTAATAAACCCGATTCGATCCGGTCGGACCACATTGACCCATAAGCCAAAAGCTTCTACGGTTTGGTTGCCGGTCCGGTTTTTAAAAACATTGTTTATTTCTTTGTATATGAAAAATCTACGGCCACCACCATCGTAGTGAAGACAATTCCTTCACCATTACCGCCGGAATCTCCACCGGAACATTACGTCACACCACCTCTCACGGTGATCCTCCTCAATCATCTTCTTTATAGGTTTCTTCACTCTCTATTTTTACAAATGTTTCCTTGACACAATGATGCAAGCTTGGCGACTCCACCACGGTAGAGTCACCGAAGCTGACGATAATACCCTTCAACCATTCGAAGCTGCACCAGTAAATCCCAGCCTGGAGCTTCGGATCATAAACTCTTTCCTTACATTTCTTTTCTCCTCCGTTAAAGATCTTCGAGAAGAGAAATACAGCCTCAAATGCGCCATTTGTTTACTCGTATTCGACGGTGATCACATGCTACATCTTAACATCATGTTACTATGTTTTCCACCAAGAATGTATCGATCTTTGGTTCGAATCTCATCGAACATGTCCCGTTTGTCGCCGAGATCTTGATCCTCCTCCTCAACCACAAGAAAACACTACAAATCTTTCGAATGTCGATGAAATCATCGATGTGATTCAAGAAACCGATGACGACGAGAAAGATAATCATCGTCTTAATCAGACAACAACGCCAATTGATACTTGGCCATCTTCAGGACAAAGTAGTAGTTGTATCAAAAGGCACCAAACATTACCGGAGAAATTCTTGAGATCGCATTCTACGGGACATTCGATAGTGAGAAACACACATTTTTGGGATTGCTATGTGTTATTTCACCTTCTTTTTTTTAATCACACTCAATTTTTAATCTCATGCATAAAACATTTCTCAAAATCACATCGCTTTAGGCCTCAACAAATTCATGATCCATAATCCATACAACTAATCACTTCCATGTTTTGGCTAACACCAAACCTTGAACACCCTGGTAAATAAATAAGGTACGACTATATGACACATAGATATTAAGAGCTAACCATCAAATGGAATTTCGATCTTTATAGCGATATCAAATAGTAAAACTAATTGTTTCCCTTTTACACTACATTCAGTGGCGGATCTAGAAATTATTTTCACCCGGTGCAAATATAAAAAACAATCAAACAATATACCACAAAATAATATACCAAGAGGGGCATCATAAAAAACTCTTAAAGAATTACACTAATTTTAAGAAATTCATGGTGGGCAAGTGCCCCACCCATTACTTCATTGCCTCCGCCCCTGAGTACATTAACAAACCGGACGTAAAATATTAACCTAGGAAAAACATTATAGGTGGAATGACTGGAAAACCCTATTACTACGAACTTAATCGTTTGTTCGGTTCCATTGTACGAACAAAATTAACAATATGACTAATATTTCATTATATAATTTAGAAAATTAACTTTCAAAAGCGTCAAACCGGACTGAGAAACTTACAAACGAAATGATGAGTTATGAGAAGATAAATCGGATCATCGATTATTTGCTGTGTGATACACTCTCCACTTGTTTGCCTAAACAAACCAATATTAACCGCATTCACTAATACTTTGGAATCACAGCATGCCATTTTAAAAAGATAAACCCCAACAAATGCTTCCGAACATTGAAAAAATAGATCGATTACAAGATTCAAATTTACCAAAAAATTAGTACATATAAATTATGCAATCCAAAAGAGATCAATGTGAAAAGAAATATTAATTATTATAATATAACAAAAGTGTATGATTTGGATTATATGTATAACACGAGTAAGTTAAAACTTCAATCTATACAACAACTTGTTTCTTGCTTAACCATTCCATTGACAATATGCACACACATTTCATTTAAACGCAATCGCTTGTTCAATGTATTGTAGCCTTGTAGGCAATGATCACAAATAGATTATTATCATAAAGAGATTTTTTTTTGGGAGAAATTTTTGTTTTTCTCGAATATGATTCAAAAAGTATAATGGTATGTATTAGATAATTTTTCACTAGATTGGATTATTTTGACTTGTGAAATTTTTTTATTATGTGTATCAAAATATGATCAACCGAATAACATATGTTACGATTATTTTTATTACAAAATGAACACATAAAATTCTTTATTAATAAGATAACATTTGATTATTGTATACATGGTAAAATAGTGTATATCAAAACAAGAAAATATAGTAAGATGTTATTTTAATTTATTTATCATATCTTCAAAAAAAATTTACAATTTAGTACGGTTTGGGAAAATAATTAAAAACTCAATGGCTATAACCCACAAATTTTAAAAAATTAGTACGGTTTGATGTTAATTCAAACCAAATGAATAAACTTGTCTGAAATAAAAGCTAAACTATTTTGGCTATTTGGTATGGTGAAAGAGTATCTAACTAAACCTATATATAAAAATTTAATTTTTTGGGAAAATATTTCAAAACTCAAAGGCTAGTACAAATTTAAAATAACTAGTACAGTTTGATGTTAATTCAAAAAAATGATGAAATGTATTCTAAATAGAGCTAAACTATTTTGGATATTTGATGTGGTGAAAGAGTATCTAACTAAACTAATATATACAAATTTAATTTTGTGGGAAAATATTTCAAAACTCAAAGGCTATAACCCACAAGTTTCAAATAACTAGTACGGTTTGATGTTAATTCAAAAAAATGATGAAATGTGTTCAAAATAGAAGCTAGACTATTTTGACTATTTGGTACGGTGAAAGAGTATCTAATTAAACCAACAAATGCAAATTTCATTTTTTTGGAAAATATTTCAAAACTCAAAGGCTATAACCCACAAATTTCAATTAACTAGTACGGTTTGATGTTAATTCAAAAACATGATGAAATGTACTCTAAATAGAAGCTAAACTATTTTAGCAATTTGATATTGTAAAAGAGTATCTAACTTAACTAATATATACAAATTTAATTTTTTGGGAAAATATTTCAAAACTCAAAGGCTATAACCCACAAGTTTCAAATAACTAGTACGGTTTGATGTTAATTAAAAAAGATGATGAAATGTGTTCAAAATAGGAGCTACACTATTTTGGCTATTTGGTATGGTGAAAGAGTATCTAATTAAACCAACAAATGGAAATTTATTTTTTTGGTATAATATTTCAAAACTCAAAGGCTATAACCCACAAATTTCAAATAACTAGTACGGTTTGATGTTAATTTGTTTTCAAAATAGAAGCTAAAATATTTTGGCTATTTGGTATGGTGAAATAACTAGTACGGTTTCAAATAACTAGTACGGTTTCAAATAACTAGTACGGTTTCAAATAACTAGTACGGTTTGATGTATATTAATATTAGCCTATATATTAGCCTAAATAGTTTAGCCTAAATAGAAGATAAACTATTTAGGCTATTTGGTATGGTGAAAGAGTATCTAACTAAACCAATATATACAAATTTAATTTTTTGTGAAAATATTTCAAAACTCAAAGGCTATATAACCCACAAATTTCAAATAACTAGTACGGTTTGATGTTAATTCAAAAAGATGATGAAATGTTTTCAAAATAGAAGCTAAACTATTTTGGATATTTGGTATGGTGAAAGAGTTTCTAATTAAACCAATAAAAGCAAATTTAGTTTTTCGGTAAATTATTTCAAAACTCAAAGACTATAACCCATAAATTTCAAATAACTAGTACGGTTTGATGTTAGTTCAAAAAGATGATGAGATATGTTCAAAATAGAAGCTAAACTTTTTTGGATATTTGGTATGGTGAAATGGTATCTAATTAAACCAACAAATGCAAATTTAGTTTTTTTGGAAAATATTTCAAAACTCAAAGGCTATATATCCCACAAATTTCAATTAACTAGTACGGTTTGATGTTAATTCAAAAACATGATGAAATGTATTCTAAATAGAAGCTAAACTATTTTGGCTATTTGGTATGGTTAAATAGTATCTAACTACACCAACATATACAAATTTAATTTTTTGGGAAAATATTTCAAAACTCAAAGGCTATAACCCACAAATTTCAAATAACTAGTACAGTTTGATGTTAATTCAAAAAGATGATGAAATGTGTTCAAAATAGAAACGAAACTATTTTGGCTATTTGGTATGGTGAAAGAGTATCTAATTAAACCAACAAATGCAAAATTATATTTTTGAGAAAATATTTCAAAACTCAGAGGCTATAACCCACAAAAACATGATGAAATGTGTTCAAAATAGAAGCTAAATTGGAACGACCCGACCCGTTTTTTTTTAACAATAAACCCTTGGTCTCGGACTAGCATTCCCATAAATGCTATCCTCAATAACCAAGCAAATCACACAGACAAAAATACAGCGGATAACAGTAAATCAAATAAAACCAATTCATTAAACCAAGCAACCAGTTCAACAACAACCAAACATTGCAGAACTAACCAACAACCTAGCCAGTTCTAACTACAATACGGAAACAATAACCAAACAACCGGGACCCTAGATCATCCTCCTCTTCGTAGCCATAATTCCACGGTCACACTTGCCTTTACCTGCATCACATGGCAAAAAGAGATGCGTGAGTATTATCACAAATACTCAGTGAGGCGGTCATCCCTTCTACTCGGCCAATTACCAAGGTAAATGAAACACCAGGCAAACACACAACACAACAAACAACAAGCAAAACAAAATCACATGAATGTCGATTGACACCACCTCGCAGTGACGCTAGGATCGAGCCATCTCCTCTCTGGCTCGATTCCAGGCCTGCTGAAACACAATCACCTGCAATAAAATGTCAATGAACACACATAAACGATTTCACCTCACAAACATCTCAATCAATCAATAATCCAACCATCAATCAACCTAACACTAGGAATCCTTATGTTCCATCCACTTGGGACCATGGTCACGCACTCACCTTAGCCTATCAGTTGCATCAGACCTCAACCTCTGGCAACTCTCCTCCTTTGCATGTGAACAAGGCAAACCAAACTAGTAGGTTAACCCAAACAGAAATAGTCGGTAAAACCAACCAACCAAACCTATCCGGTTAACTAAACCAAACCAAACTAAACCAAACTTAACCAATCTGGTTAACTAAACCAAACCAGTTGGAGTTTCTCCTAAACCGGATTAGGGTTTTCTAAAAACAGAAACGACACGCCGACTTCGAAAGAACACTGAGAACGGAGATTACCTCGAAATCATGATCGAAAACCTGATCTGGAATCGTGACACCGAGACCTTTCCAACGATATGCAGATGGTTTCCTAATTCTTTCTGGTTCGACAGGAAAACACCCACGAAGTGGACTGATCGCATATCCAATTCTGCACGAACCTCTCTTGGGAAAACAATAATAAATCTCATAATACTCATCCAAATGGCAATCCGATTTTGCCTAAAGTTAGATATAAGAGTGGAGAACTTACTCTAAAAGTTTCACTCCAATCCAGACAGATTAGACAGTCCGATCCTCTGTTCTTCTAAAACGCGTCAGAACTGTCTTCATCCCATTCTTTTCTACAAACCACCACAAACAAACCTGCTCTCTTCTCTTTCAATTTCTCAGTCTCTTCCACGTTTTATCTGCACAAAATGGAGGCTGCTCTCTTTCATACTCAAGCCCTAGGGTTCACTTAACCCAAACCAGCCAAACCGAACAACTAAAATTAAACCATTCGGTCCAATTCAATTCTCTTTTCTAAATTTTGGTTCATGGGCGTTACAATTCTCCCCCACTAAACACGGATTCGTCCTCGAATCCTAAAACACAGCCCACATGGCTAACCACCTGGCCAACCTGCCAGCACACTGACCCTCTCGAGGCTCACATCCGTCCTACGCATATAGACCCATCTCAGACTTTGATTGCCCATAGCTCATAACTCATAACCACCATCTAGCTCTCGGGATCGTCACCCCTCAGCTCTAGGTGTCTAGTACCAACCCACCTCAGTCCGCGCAGTCCTGACGGTGTTTGATACTCAACCATCTCCACACCTCAACCCATCAAGACACACAGTCTATCAAGCGCTCGGTATGGAAGGATCTCACTATCCCTGGAGAGACGCATCTCTCAAAGATCTGCCAGAGGTCGCAACCTCCCAAACTATCCCCATACCCTCACGCTCTCAGTCCTCGCAGTCCTGACGAACGATCGGTATGCAGGGAACCCACTGTCCCCCGGAGAGACGCATCCCTCAAGATCTGCCGGAGACTCATCTCCAAGAAAAAACCAATGTCTATCTCTGAGCTATGCAATCAATTCCTAACGTCTATAATGCACCTCTGACCGGAACTACCTCCTAAGGTCTCACATGATATTCCCCACTCGGAATACCATCACAATCGTGATCATCACAGATCACCCGGACCATCCATCACCCCGGATGTCCCTGCAGAGTCCCCCCGGAACTAGACAGTTCTAACCACCGTAAAACTTCTATTCCGAGACTCTCTCACACATACACACACACAAACCGCTAGAGTCCCCACCGAAACTGGCAAATTCTATTCACAATAAAACTTTCATTTCGAGGTTCTCTAACCACAAACACCACAACACATCCTAAGAACTATACATCTTATGAAACCGGAAGAATGTCATAATCGTTTCAACTCCAACGAAAATACATAATTCCAACCCCATCACCACACCTGGTGATTACTACCAAACCAGACATTGGAACTCATGAGACCAAGCTCACTTCCCGGCTTGCTTCACAAACCACAGTCGAACCTTGTCTCATCTAAACCTCTGGTTCCCAAGTCTCTTCCTGGATACCGTCACAGTCCCACAAGACTCTCGACAACGGCACCCTTTTTCCGGCGCAAGATCTTGACACTTCTCTCAAGGATCCTTACCAGCCTCAACTCACCGCCAAAACTGAAGATCTACAGGAATCCTCGCCACTACCTCTCAAGACCCATGTAGACACTTCATGAGCTTCGACACCTGGAACACTCACGAAAGTTCTGCATGATCTGAGGTAGTTCCAAACGATAAGCAATTGGTCCCACTCGCTCCACCACCCGGAACGAAAACAAGGACCACCGACTAAGCTTATCCTTGCAATGGATCTGCGTGAACCCTACAACATCTTCACTCTGAGATACTCTCCACTTCTCACCTCAAATTCCAACTCCTTCCTCCTTTTATCGGCATAACTCATCGGCCGATCAAGAGCCTCTTTCAAGTTCAGCTTCACAACACGGATTTTCTCCGTCGTCTTCTGAACAAGATCTGCACCAAATATGCTTCTCTACCCCACTTGGATCTAGCATAAAAAGTGCGATATGGCCTCCCATACAACACCTCGAAAGAAGTCATACCACTACTGGCATGAAAGCCCTCACCACTCAGAAGTGCACCTCAGATCTTTGTCTGACACAAACTCGCTAGCACTCCAAGCCACCGCACTTACTTGCCCACATATTTCATAACCAGAAACGCCGCTCCCTCGGTTACCTAATGGTCAGGAAATGTGCTAACATAGACAGACGATCCGCAGTTACTCAAATAACAACATGAGCCCAAGGAACCGGCAATCCTGCTGCGGTATCCAAGGAAAACATGCTCCACCAACTAGCAACTTATCGCAAGCCGCGACCTAGTTAGCCACATCCTTCTTCTTCCCGACTCAGCGATAGTACCGTTTCCGATCACTATGCCTCTTAGTCACTTCCGGATGAATCGAAAACTTACTCGCATGAGCCTCTCTCAGAATTTCCTGCCTCAAGTCCTCATCCTTAGGAACACAGACTCGTCCATGCACTAAGATAGTCCTGTTAGCAGAAATCTGATATTCCGAACCAGTAGCCTTAGAGAGTTCTATCAGCACCTGATCCTTCTCCTGAGCTACTCGGATCCTGCTCAAAAGATCCGCCTGATCAGCCGCCGCTAACCCCAACGGTTCCTCTGTAGTAACACACAACCTCAAAGTACTCAGCATGCTCACAAGAGCCTCCACATCCCGTTCCTGAGATGAATCATACCTCCTCCGACTAAGAGCATCCGCCTCTAGCTAAGTTCACCGCGATGGTAAACTAAAGGTAAAACTCAATCTTCTACAACTCCTCCCATCACTTCCGCCTCCTAAACCAAAGACCACCGAAAAGGAATCCTACTCCTCTAACCGCTTGGTCATGGAATGAGCCGTACTCTCAAGGCCTTTTGATGCAACTCCTGAAAACCCGCCAACCCGAGAAAACTACTATACTTAGTCGCATTCCTTGGTCTAGGCCAAATCTCCGCTCGATTGTATCTTAACTGGATCCACAGAAACTCCACATGCAGAAATAGTAAGACCCTGAAAACTCATTCCCCTTGCCAGAAACTGCACTTGCTCAACCTAACAACCAACTCCTACTCTTGCAACTTCCCCAAAACTACCCTCTCCTTGCTCATGCTTCTCAGGATTCTTCGAATACACCAAGATGCCATCGATGAAGTTAATCACGAACTCATTCAGATACTCTTGAAAGGCTTCGCTCATCAACCTCATAAACGCAGCTGGTGCATTCGTCTACCCGAAAGGCATCACCACAAACTCAGAATGCCTATACCGAGTCCTGAAAGCCGTCTTCCTGCCATCCAACTCATCAATAGAAAACTGGTGTTAACTGGATGCCAAGTTATCCTTGAAGAACTAAGTAGCCCCTCACAATTGATCCAATAACTTTTCAATTCTAGGAAGACGAAACTTGTTCTTCATAGTGACTCGGTTAAGCCCTCGATAATCGAAGCACAACCGGAAACTACCACAATTATTCAACACTACACACCGGTTCTTTCCACGGTGAAATACTCGACCAAAAGAATTTTTACTCAAGAAAACCTCTAGCCGCGTCATCGG